>JAHIAM010005082.1:0-53298 GCA_021605205.1 Aegilops longissima
TTCTAAAAGAGATGGGTAAGAAACATGTAGAAAATATGATCAGAATGCTATAAAATTTCATGATCGAGGATACACACGCTTCTTAGAATGGAGTTGACATTCTTTTCTTTGGATTTGGAGCGGACTAGTTCTTTGTACTGGAATCTGCTTATATCGAGTGGGACTTGGGTTTCAATGTCTTTGGAGCGGTATCTATGAAAAATGGAGTTGGTTTATTATCTCTGGCGTTTGGATCTTTTGCAAAGACCTGGTTTGTAACCCTTGATTCTAACATAGCCGTCTTCCCTTGCATGCCTTATATAGAAGAATGGTGATTCGGTTATAAAACATGCTACAACAGAGATGGAATAGAGTCTTGAAGAATAGAAAGGCATGACATATTGACATGTATTCCTCCATCAGGAAATAAATGGATGGGTCTAGGCGTATTTCAGTTCTAGATACATCCGGTTTTATCCATTTACTGACATTTAATCCGGATGGAGGGGTATGATGTAAGAGCTAGGGATACGACGGACAACACGGTAAAAAACTTGAAAAACCCTTCTGCAGAACCAAAGTATTCAAACCCATCGATATGAGATAGTACACTCATGCAGCTCGGGATGCAAAACTACCGGGCAGTTTTCCTTACAAAAATCAACATTGTGGCCTTTAATCATACATTTTGCTACAACTAAATTTAGATCGGATAAAGGTTGGATTCACGCCGATTAACAAAATACATGCTGATGTAAAAATATAGTGATATACAAGGTACTTACATCTACATTGGAGCCTGAGAGAATTCTGCAAGAATCTTTCCTCATAAGCGATACCATTGCAGAAATTCTTCTATTTGATTAAGCTTATTTTCTAAAAGAGATGGGTAAGAAACATGTAGAAAATATGATCAGCATGCTATAAAATTTCATGATGCAAGGATACGCTGCGCTTCTTAGAATTGAGTTGACATATTTTTGCTCGACTGAGCGGACTAGTTCTTTGGCCACTGGAATCTGCTTATTATCGGTAGGAGTTGGGTTTCTCTGTCTTTGGGCGGTATCTATAAAAACTGGAGTTGGTTTATTATCTCTGGCGTTTGGATCTTTTGCAAAGGCCTTGTTTGTAACCCTTTAGATTCTAACATAGTCGTCTTCCCCTTGCATGCCTTGTATAGAAGAATGGTGCTTTAATTATAAAACATGCGACAACAGAGAGATGGAATAGTACTGAAGAATAGAAAGGCATGACATATTGACATGTATTCCTCCATCCGGAAAAAAATGGATGGGTCTAGGCGTATTTCAGTTCTAGATACATCCTTTTTATCCATTTAAACAACATGTAATCCGGACGGAGGGGTATGGTGTAAGAGCTAGGGATACTGACAGGACAACACAACAAAAAACACTAGTTGAATGTAAAACTATATGCTAGCGGAATACATGCAGAAATAACTAAGGCAACATACACATGTATGATTGGGAAAATAAGATGGCATTACAGCGAGCACTAGAACAACACTTCAATGTAAAAAACATGGTATGGCAGACAGATGAAGTACATCTTGATGAATAACAATGCATAAGATATTGAAGCATGATGTCCAAATTAAGCGAGATGGCATTGCGATAGAGTAGAATGACAGTACTTGAATTTGAAAACATGTTATCATGAATGGAATAGGTCTTGAAAAACAGGAAGGCATGACATATTTACATGCATGATCAACATGCTAAGCACATGGCATTACATGAGTAGATACACTCAGGACATTATATGCATGTTGTACCCATATCACAGGCCAAGTTAGAGCAAGGACCTTGTGGGGTGAAGAGGATTCATCATCTTTCGCAAGTCTTCGAAGAACTGCCTTTACATGTTCCATCATATTGGGTATCATTGACATCAAGTTTATTGGCCTTTACATTGCTCCGTGAGGTTCTTGTGGATATATCAGTGTGTGCAATTATATCTGACATGCATGGAAGACAACTAGTAGTTAGATTTATGTAAATGAGTGCACTGTAGAGCGACATAAATAGTAGGACTGGGGTTAACTAGCAGCAACAGGTCTCATAAACTAAAGGGAGAACACAGATGAAAGCTACAAAATATGTATCGTTTGTACTCGAGATTAACTAGATGGCACACAAAAGTATTAAAGAACAACATAGGTAATACTAGAAGTGGTATAATACTATAATCACCAGCCTGTGGGATAGCATTGGCTGATGGATGATAACTATGGAACAACGTTACCTAAAGAACAAGTATCTTAGCTGAACTATGGAACAGCGTGAACTCTGAACAAGACCGTAAGAGATCAGCATGAATATCTGATGAAATGTGATGATCTATTTTCCGTGCTTAAATGAATAACAAAGCCATAAATGTTGCACACAAGTAAGATGAGGTACAACCTATCTGGTTGCCATCCATAGGAGTGAGCATCATGTCTGACTTGTCGATGGCCTACTGGTTGTTGTGGCTGTCCATGTCGACACGCGCATTCGATGTGAGGAACTGTTGAGTGGGGACTGTGGCTCCCTTCGGTGTATGCTTCCCTTGTTGGAGCAGCTGCGGTGAGTCGGAAGGCGGTGTGTGCGAAGATGCGAGATAGCATAATGTTAAACGACATATCTCTTTGATCGAAGAAATACACTAAGAGATCAACGACAAAGGTGCGAGTGGTCACCGTCATTGATGAAGACTAAATTGGGGTCACGATTTTATTTTATTTTGGTCTTTATCGATCTCGCGGATGGCTTGATGGCCGTCTTGTGCCTCGGTGACACTTGTTAATCTTCCCGAAGAGCCAGCGACCAGCGGCAAGCAGCCTGCCTCCGCCGTCCGTGGCCCGGCCAAAACCCGCTCCCCCGCCCCACCGCACTGCCGTGGTTGCGCCGCCCGGGCCAATCCACAAAGACTCCCGTCATCAGATCCGGCGGCGGTACCTTCAACCCGCAACTCTAAAGATAGCCATCTAAGCGCTGCGCATGGCGAACTTGCGACCCGCACCTTCGTTAGACACCAGCCAACGGCAGCCTAGGAGCTCACCGCCTCGAGGGTGCTGCTTCCCATTGAATCGATTGGCCCGAATAAAATTCAGACAAGCGGCGCCTAAATAAAGTGATTTGAGATGAGGTGCGACCTATCTGGCGGCATGGTGAAGTAGGCGGGTCCTGCTGCCCGGTCGGTGAGGCGGGTGCGGTTGCGGTGGCGGCCGCCCGGCGAGAAAAACGATGTCGCCACGGTCGGCGGCTCAGCGAAGCACGCGAGACTGGGCGGATCGAAGTTGGAGCCGCTCGGCGCCGTGAACAGCGGCGAGGTGAATCGGCTCGTGCAGTTCCGCGGCCGTCGTCGAAACGCTGACACCGGCAGCTGACAGAGTAAAGCTGCGGCCCAGTGCGGCGGCAATTGGACAGCGTCTCCGGCATTAGGGGGAGGCGGCTGTGAAATTGGTGCGGTGGGGGCGCCATGGAGGTGGGGCTGAGGTTTTGTGGCTCGGGAGAAGGAGCTTCCGGGAGAAGGTGATTTGGCGCCCAGGTATGAATGGGGCGGCGAGAGGTGGGAGGAGTGGAACCATGTCTTACAGACGCATTTATGCGAAATGTGAGGGATTCAGTTCTACCCTTGCCTATAGGCTTCTCGGCTGGAGTGCGTGTCTTGGTCGGGGATAGTAGAGTAACTTTGCTTCTCCCCAAATAGTGGGCGGGGCGATTTGAGGCGAGGCGTGTTTTGAACTATAGTGGCGCTGGCGATTTGAGGCGAGGCGTGTTTTGAAATAGTGGGCTTGAGCTATTTGAGGCGAGAGGCGTGTTTTGCGACCATGGTTTATAAATTATTGGCACATGTCATTTCGGCCGAGGGAAAGGCGCTTGGATGAAGTTCTGAACCTACCCTCGATGTACAGCAGGCCAATTGATCGTGTCCCACATAGGGCGGTAATTTCGCGTCTCCCATTTATTTGCTCGGCGAATTCCACCGGCGAGAGGATGTTTAACGGTTCGTTCAAATTTTGGGAGAACGAGCATCCCGTCTACCTTACCAAGTCGATTCGAATCAAATTTTGAAATATTAGCTTGCCACTTCTTTTTTAGATGGAGAGATGATGCTCGGGAGTAATGTGTTTTACATGCTCGTTGCTAGCGATTTACTATATGACAAATAGTTGACCCACTCAAAAGCGAATCAAACCCAAAATGAAATATCTCGATTCAATGAACTAGCTCGTTCGATGAGGTCAAAATAGTGAACTAAATCCAAAATTGAACACCTCAATCGAGTAGCATGTTGTACAGTGTTATAGTACTCCATGAACATGTTGAAAGTCAAATTAATGAACTTGTTTGATATCGCATATATCCGTTCATGTGTGGATTCAGACAACATGTTCTCAATTTAAATATTTGAATGCAAGTTTATATGAAACATGGTTTATATCAGTCTTTGATGCATAAGCGACCTCCCCTCTCCCGGACTCCTGTTCTCTCTCTCTCTCTCTCTCTCTCTCTCTCGACAATCTTCAATTCTATCATGCGCATCCAACACAAAAACCTTGTTGGTCCCTCTCCTTTATCTCTCTCTCTCTCTCTCTCTCTCTCTCTCTCTTTCTTTGTGTGTGTGTGTGTGGGGGGTCTTTCTAGTTCGCATTCATATATACACCATCTATAGGTCTCTCTACGCACACTATGTATGATACTCTAGCTAGTCCAAGCTAGATATCTTGGGTGCACTCATCGTCGCACACAAATTCCTTGGCTCTTTGCCGTAACTCTCTCACGCACCACTATGTAGTCTGGAGCTCTTCCCCCCCTCTCTCAAACTCTCCATCCACCAGGTCACACATACACATGCATATCTCACTACTTTTCGATAGGCCCATCTAAAACTCTATCTCTCTCCCTCGTTCTCTCTCCATCTCACACACACACACACACACAATCTCATGCCCAGCTAGCCAAGTATGATGGTCTCTCACTCAATTGTAGGCACACGCAGTCCCCTATATGTATATGACTAGCTAATCTTAGTCTCCATCACAAACATGTGCATGGTCTATCTCGATTTCTCTCGGGGCATCTTTCTATCGCACGCCTCCCTCGATCTCCCACCCATATAGTCCCCTCACGATCTCGGGGATCTCTCTATCCAAACACACCCTCTCTCCCTCCCCATGCGTCCATGCCATCCATGTGTCCCTCTCGACCTTTTTTCCTTGTTGGCCAGACCTCTATTGGACATGTGCTACAAGGGTGTCTCTCTCCGTTGCAAACAATCACACACTAGCTATCTTCGTGTATCTCCTCGCCTCGCTTTTCCATCTCGGAGATGCATCGTGATATGTTAGCATAAGCGAAAAAAACACACTCTCTCTAATTTATCGTTTGTTGTCACTTTCTCTTTCACACATACTCTTTTTGCACTTACTCATTCTCCTTCACACGCACTTGATCATCTCGTGAGGCACTCTCCTCCGTCCATAGCACATAGATTTATTGAAAAGTCAAACATCACAAAGTTTGACCATGTGCGTGGAGAAAAAATTACATCTAGTCGGCAAACATATACCATTAGATTCACCATGAGATGTAGTTTTGTATGATGTATCTTTGGTATTGTAGATATAAATAACATTTGCGTAAACCTGATCAAAGTTTCCAAAGTTTGACTTCTAAAAATTTACATGCACTGCATTATCGGCGGATGGAATATCTCTTTCCCCCTCTCAGCTATCGGCACTTTCCCTCAGCCTTATCGGGGCTCCTCAATCTCTCTCAAACTTTATTGGTCAGTTTGGTTCGTGACTGACCCTCATGCCTTGATGGCGGTCTTTGCCTGGTGTGGGCGTGAGATGTAAAATATTTCTGCCTGGCCGAGGCTTGTGTGGTCTTTGAAGCGTTTGGTTCATGCAGGCGAGGCAAAGCATCAACGTCCATCAATCAATCCATGCATCAATTATTTAATGCTAATATCCATCCATGTTCTTTGTTAGCCTCGTGGCCGACGACCGAACGCGGCTAGGCGTTTGAAATCGATCGCTTGGGCGAGGCTACTTGCTGTGTGTGGAGTTCAGCCGAGGCTAATTAAAGTGCAAGGAACCCAGCCAGGCGGGCTTTCTTTTTCACAGGTAGCAACCAAACAAGCGTGCATGAAATCCAGCCACAACCCAGGCCACATAAAGATGCTCCTGACATAAGCCAAACTGGCCTTATATCTCCTGGTTCACACATACACATGTCTACGCTTTCGCGCTATACATATAGACCCATCTAACACTCTCCGCCCTTGTTCTCTCTCCATGTGACCGCACCCCCTAAGTACCATAATCCCTCACTCCATCATCGGCTCTGTTTGGATCCATGGGTTAGAGTTAGTTTGGGTTAGTTTGGAGTCAACTAAAAAAATCCAAACAGGAGGGTTAGTTTAGGTTAGATGCATCTAACCCATCCAAAAAACTAACCCATCCAAGAGGTGCTTATTTGGGTTAGTTCTTCTCGGGACCACTAATAAACACTTTTTCTCTCGCTCTCCCCATGAGATCCTCCCACTTCCTCGAAGCTTCTTGTCCTCTCCTCCCTCCCTCTACTTTTGCCGTGAAGGTGCCTCGCCGTATCTGCGCTCCATCTAACCCTGCCATCCAAACACCTCTTTACTTAGAGTTAGTTCGGGGTTAGAATCTAACTCTAACCTCTAAGCGAGTTAGAGTATCCAAACAAGGCCATAGGCGCAAGCACTCCCCCCCTCCTAAGTATGATTATCTCTTACTAGCCATCGAGGAACACACGTATTGTCTCCTTCCATCCATCGTCTATCTCGATATCTCTCGGGGCATCTTCTATCGCACACACCTTGTCACTCGATCTCCCACCCATGTAGTCCCATCCACGATCTCGGGGATCTCTCTATGAAAAACATACACTCTCTCCTCCCCATGTCGCATTTTCTCCGTCGTCTCTCTCGACCTCTCTCCTTGTTTGTCAGACCCCTCTTGGCCACGTGCTAGGGTCTTCCTCTCTCGGTTCCAAACAACCACACTATCTCCTCACCTTGCCTCCGTTGTTGAAGATGCATGTGTGATATGTTTGCATAAGACACATCGCCTTTTCTCCACTTTCATCGTGTGTTGTCCATGTCTCTTTCACACTGCACTTTTACACACTTTTCCTCTCTCTCTCTCTCTCTCTCTCTCTCTCTCTCTCGTTAGGGACTCATCACGTCCATAAGCATATGGATGTTTTGAAAAGTCAAACCTCAGAAAAGTTTGACCAGGTATATGTGGAAAAACATTTACATCTGGAACGATCATTAGATTCATCACAACATGTACTTACTTCATACTATCATTTATCTTTGGTATTGCAGATATAAGTAATTTCTTTATAAACTTGGTCAAAGTTTCAAAAGTTTGACTTAAAAATGTTGTAACTACATTATCAAGCGGAGGAGTAGCTCTTTCTCTCTCTCTGCTATCTCTCACGGGCCTCCTCTCCTCGAACTCTCTATATCGGCGGATTATCGCTCTTTGTGTCAGCGTATAGCTCCATATATTGTTTAGTTGACGGTCAACCAATCCACATGCTGCGTTGTCATTTCGTGTTACTGTATCTTGGTGTGCTGGCCCATGTGGCGGTGGGTGAAAATAAGTAAACTAGAGGGCAAACTTCTTGCGAAGGGCCTTTTCGCGCACAATTCACCACTCTGTGGCGGCATGCATGAAGGCGCCTCCCACCCAGCACACAACACACACAGCACATGTGTACACGGCGTCGCCACGGTTGAGATGGGCGGCGAGGCAGCCAACAAGCAGAGGCCGCTCGAGACCAAAACGCGCATCCGCGAGCACTGGACTTCACCATCAGCCTCCCGGCGACATGCTGCTCGTCATCATCGGCCTCCTCCCCACCAAATCTGCCGTGCGGACCGCCCTGCTCTCCCGGCGGTGGCGCCCCCTCTGGCGCTGCGTCCCCCTCAACCTCACCGTCGGCAGTTGCCTCTCGGCGGGGATTGCAAGCGCATAGCGCGAGTCTCCAAGATCCTTTCGCCGCACCACAGGCCAGCCAGACGCCTTGACATCCGCATGTTCGTACCAAGCTGCAAGGTCCAACCCAAGTTCGACGAGTGGTTCTTATCCCCGCCCTAGATCAGCTCAAGGAGCTCAGCTTTGAAGCTGGGCGATGTCGCTCTCTGTGCGATCCGCGCTCCGCCTCACGCCAGCGCTGCGCCACTTGACTTCAGCTCTGCTATCTTCCCAGTTAATGCCGCTCCGCCCTTCTTCTCCCTCAACTCAAGCAGCTCGACCTCTTGACGTTGTCATCTCGAAGAAGGCTATGGAGCACCTGCTCCGCAGCTGTCTGCGCTCAGTACCTTCGTCTTGAGCAGATCCACGGGTTCATTAGCCTCCACATCGCCTCGGCGAATCTCCGATGGATTTATGTGTCTTGCTGGCCCGCAACAAGACATCAATTGGGAAGAATCACTCCAGCTCTTCCATGTTATGGTCATTGAGAATCGCCTTTCCTTGAGAGATTGCTTGTATCGGATCTAGAAGGTCCAAAAAAATTAGGGTCATTGGCGCTTGAAATTGACAGCGTTGGGTACTACTCGTCGCCAAATTATCAAACTCTTTATTGGATCCGTAATCGTTCGGTACATCACTCATCTTCTTCTCCGTCTTCTTGAAATTCACATTTTAAATTTCTTCTTGATGTATTTATGACCGTCTTCAAAAATGATTCCACAAGCTTGCCAGTCCATGCGCATACGGTGAAGATCTTAGCACTAAAATCTATCGGCCCCAATCTGGATCAAGTTGTTGGATTCCTTACATGCTTTCCATGCGGAGAAGCTACTCATCGAGGTGAAACTTGTTTCCTATTAGTAAGCAGTAATCTGGCGTAGCTCAATTTTTAGTAATTTTCCCAAATTACGATGACAAATGTAGTGTTCAAAACTACATCGCACTACACGAAAGAAATGTTTTAGTATTTTTCTCACGTGATCACTGCGTCATTTTATCTTGTACTACTATAGTAGCCTAGGCTAGTCATAGTGGAAGTAACTTAGACTACTCGGTAACTCTCGGTTACCCTAAGGGCAAGTACTACCTCCGTCTAGGGCTGGACTAATGAGCAGCTCGGCTCATTAAGCTCGTACTTTCGTTAAGCTCGTGCTCGTTAAGGCTCGGTTTGTTAAGCTCGTTAAGATTAACAGAAGAAAACCTACTCGGCTCGCTTCGTTGAAGCTCGTTAAGCTCGTGGCTTCATGATGTTAGTTAATAGATTATAATGTGTTACCATATACATGATGAATGTGTAGGTATGGTTTTCAAGATGAAATATGGTGACTACAAAAGAAATAAAGTAGTTTGTTGCCTCATATGTCGATTTGATTAAATAGATGGGCTGAGATGCTACAAAAGTTTGTCACGTAATATGAAATATGTGTTGTGTTGTTACTACTTGAGCTTAACGAGCTACTCGTGAAACTCGTTAGCTCGCTCGTTAAGCTCGTTAAGCTTAGCGAGCTAAAATCAATGATTGGCTCTGTTCATTAAGAAGCGAGCTACGAGCTTAACTAGCCGAACTATTGAGCGCTCATTAAGCTCATGAGCTACGAGCTTTTGGTCCAGCCCTACCTCCGTCGGTTTACTCTTCCAATTTTGTAGTATCAAAATTTGACCATAGATTTAAGCGACAAAATGTTAATGCATGTCACTAAGAACTATATCATTGGATTAGTATTTGAACATAATTTCAAATGGTGTAATTTTAGTGACATGCATTGGCATTTTCTTAAATAAATCTATGGTCAAAATTTTATACTAAATCTGAGTAGTATTCCTCCGTCCCAAAATTCTTGTCTTACATTTGATTAGATATGGATGTATCTAACACTAAAATGTAACTAGATACATCCGTATTTAGACAAATTTAAGACAAGAATTTTGGGACGGAGGAAAATAAAAAGTGGGCTATGTAGGCCAAAACACGTGCCAAATTCACTTGTGATGCATTTGGCATCGATGCCCTCCATTGCTCACTGGTGCCCCAATCTGGATCACCTACTTTGCTCGGTGCCAAATTAACTCATGCAATGAAAAAACACTGCGTGGGGAGAGAGAGAGGACGAGGCAATAAAAAACACTTGTTTGGGAGAGTGAGAGGCTGGTGTAGTTGGTTTGATTGATTTGTTTATACATGTGGGTGCTGTGTGCTGGTGGTGCCAACTCTCTCACATCGCGAGGCGGTGCCAAAATCTTTGATTTGACATCGATCGTATTATGTGGCATACTTTTTGAAATATGGCATCGGCCACATAGTGGAAGGCAACAAATGCCCAAGCTCTTCACGTGCTCCTAGTTAAATGAGAGGAAGCGAGAAAGATAGAGAGAGAGAGAGAGAGAGTGAAAAAAATATCACTAGCCAGCCAACCCTATCGTATGGCGAATGATATTGGTACCTCTTGATGACACGGCAATCTTATGCAGCCAGCTGCTCTAATATATTCTCTTCTTTTGCAGATAAAAAAGACCGAAAGTGAAAAATGTGCTGCACTATAACAATCTCATCGAATGCCTTGATCTCCATCTTACGAAATTGATTTGATCGACTACGAGGAAGCACATCTGAGATTAAATTGGCGAGGTTCTTTGTTACGGAGGCAAGTGTGCTCAAGGTAATGAGGTTTGGCGTTCTCTGGCGCAACAATGAATGGCGTGCTGATCACATAGCGTCTAAGCCTAAATGACAAAGTCTCCATGAAGCTGAATTTGTTTTGAAACATCAAGTGGCGGAGACTCGAAAACTTATTTTACCATTAGTGACTTGTCGAGGCGGTGGATTTTAGTTTATGCGATAACGCTGCATCCACCTAAAATAACGAAAGTTCTTCGTAAACTTCCTAGTAATTCCCTCTTCCTAGGTGCAGCATTACTCCTAACATTTGTAATATCAGTTTGAAACTTGTAATATTGCCATGTCCTATTCCGCGTTTTCAAAATCCTGCGAATCAAACAGGTCTGAGTTGGTGATGATGTTGTGCCTCCATCTTTCACCAATAGCCGTCGGATCTAGATCAGCGCATACAAACTCAAGCTTCTCCATTTTGCGGAAAGATGCCGCACTTGTTCCCTATTTACAAACAACTCCTTGTCTCTCACAATCAGCCTTATCTCCTCCCCACCACATCTAGAAGGCCGTGGAAAAATCTGGCGCGATGGCGCTGCGGGCAAATCCACCCCAATCTTGGTGTTTCGTGCAATGCACGAGCATCTCTCTGCGGGAAATTATTTGAACAGGGCTAGTTGTAAGCAGGCTAGCTCTACAGCCATGATGATAGTGATTGCAGGCGGTGAGGCTGACTATGGTATGCGAACATGGCGCCTATACTCAGTGTCATCTCGGCGCGAGGTCTTGTCACTTCATTGTGAGGAGCAAGCACGTAATAATTTGACCAGCGTAGTACAATGCTAGTACTCCTAGAGTACTACATTGGTAGTACTACTACTAGTACTAGTAGCACCACCGTCTGGATTTAGGAGTACTACCACGTCCATCTGGATTTTAGTATTTGACTAGCAATATCTAGTAATGCATGTCACAAAAATGTACTACTCCCTCTGTAAATAAATACATGGTGTTTTATTCCTATCGGTGAGAGAACTTAATGTTTTTTGCTAACTAGAGTACTAATAGGATTACATGCAATGAACTAAACACTTGCATGTCATGTTTGGTAGTCTCAAGTCATTGAAAGCATGCACGGCCCACATCTCTCATTGGTTGATATGTCATGAAATAAGAAACAAGGAGGAGTTAATGCACCGTGCCTAAGTGTTTTGGGATTATTTGGTTTTCGTAATGTGACTTACACAACATTTTTGTTTACATGCATTAACATTTTATTAGTTAAATCAAAGGTCAAAACTTGGCGCAAAATGCAAAGGGACCAATAAACCGATAAACATCAAACTTCTCTCGTTTGGCCCCAACTAGAGGTCGGTGAGATGACTATACTTCAACAGCACGGAGGAGGCAACTTCATTGACTTCGACAACTGCCTTTGGGTGAATGACCGTGGGCCGGGGTGGCTGGCCCCCTATCATACAGCCAAAGGCGGGTGCGATGAAGGGTCGAGAGTAGTCGAAATCCTACGCACCTCATACGCTAACCAAGGGCAAGAGTGATCACTCGAATCGCAAGATCGATTGACTACTACCTCCGTCCTGGTTTATTAGTCTCCTTTGTAATTTGTGCTAAATTTTGACCAAGATTTAACTAACAAAATGTTGATGCATGTCAACAAAATTATATTTTGGATTAGTATTTGAACATAGTTTTCAGTGATATAATTTTTAGTAACATGCGTAAACATTTTGTTAGTTATCTGTAGTCAAAATTTGACACTGATTACAATGGGGACCAATAAACCATGGCGGAGGTAGTAAACTAAGCTAGACCCATGGAGGCGATGGCGCGAGCATCACCTGCTGTGCAGATAGTCCTGCGCCGGCTGCGGCGACAGGCGAGCGTCTCGAGTAGTATTGCTTGAGGCCGCCCGAGCGAGGGGCGCTTGGACGGCAACCGTCTCCTTGTTCGACGAGGTCCTCGTCGGTTTCCTCGACAAGTTCACCGTTGTCAAGAAGCTCGCGGGCGACTTTGGCGTAAGCCTCCAGCCAACGCGCCCAGGCTCTCGATGCCGCCACCCTCAGCGGCCACTATGGTGACAACCTCTTGGCCTTGGTGGCCCTGAGACTGCCGCCGTCGCGGCGGAGAATGTCCACCTCGAGTCACGCTTCGCCTTGAGCTCTGGCGCAACAAGACACCATCGACATAATCACCCGTCTCTGGCGCATGCAAGAGGAGGGCGATAGGGCGCTGGCCTTCTTGGACGCAGGAGCAACCTTGGGCGGCCTTGTTGAAGCACGTTGAGCTTCGCCGTAACGCCGCTGCTCCTCACACGTCGGTTGGTGACCCGGTGCACTAGGGCGTGAGGATGTCGTTGATGGATCCGTATGTATTTTTATCTTTCCGTCAAATCCATGTAGTAGTATATGATACTACAGTAATTATCTTACCTTCGCATCAACTTCATAATTTTAAATGCGTACTCCATGCATGAGCAGCGCGGGACCAAACTTCTCATTACTCTATTGACGCGCCATGGAGCAGAACCAAATTTTACAAATTCTGAGTTCAAAGGAAAAGCCTGCCGTGTTAGCGTCGCACCCCACACGGTTGGTCCGGCCGCCACTCAAGCGGGAATCGTGCGGTGTTGCATTTTCACTTACAAGTGGGACCGTGTTGAGCAAACCGACTATCGGCAAACCCCATCCGCCCACCGCGCGATGGCTGAGAAAACAGGAGGAGAAGAGATGGCTGTACGGACTCCAAGAAAATTGGTGTCGGATGGGACTCGTGTGGGTGGCGTGTGCCGTCTTGCTAGGCGTGAATGCTAGTTATGGCCCATGCCACCCCACTATATCGAGCCTATATCGAGTCGTAGAACAAATTTCCTGCAATCCGTGCTCAGCACTCTTGTATCTCTCTTCTCGGCCAGCCGGTGACCGCTGGAGCCCATCGTCTGTTTGCTCACATGCGGTCCCACATGTCGTTGTGAAAGCATAAGCGAACCCCGAACCTGCACATCTTTCACCTCGGCGTCTGGTGATGAAAAACAAATCAAGAAAGATCTTCGTGGCGCTTTTGGAGTTACTCAAGAGTAGTAAGATTCTATTCTGATTTAACCCAAGATGCACATCTCGTGGCTTCAACTACCACTCTATTTTCTTTCATGACACGACCTGGATCTTTGGATGTCCCACGTGTCGGCAAAAGGAGGAAGAACCCGACCAAATCTTGGTTGTGCTCTCGGATTAGACTAGTTGTGCTAACTTAAAATTTTATTGTGTACTCCTCCGTTCCAAAATACTTGACTTCCATTTGTCCAAAATGGATGTACCTATATACTAAAACATGTCTATATATATATATATATATATATATATATATATATATATATATATATATATATATATATATATATATATATATATATATATATATATATGAGAAATAGAAGGCATGTATTGTGCAGCGGAGGGAGTAGAATGGATGCAAGTTTTGTATTGGGAAGAAGAGTACATCCATATATTGATAGGCGCAATTTAGTAGATGTTCTATCACTTTTAGCTATACAGAGGCTATAGATGAGATTAGTGCACTTGTTGATACTCCTACTTGGTATGCATGTTGCTGCTTAGGCCTTGAGAGAAAAGCGGACGGAGGAGTACTAGAATAGAGGCTAGACATGAGACTAGATGCGAGGAAGCAACGTCTACTTCTTTACACTCGAAGAAGAAAGAAGCCGCAAGATCGAGCCTCCGCAGATCAACAATGAATGCATCGAGAAGGCACTAATCCAACTTACAGGAGTAGTAAAATGTATTCTTGTGGTTCTTGTTTTCTTTGGTCTTGCTTTTCTAGTCAAAATTATCGTTGGAGTTTATGCAAAATGGAGGTCCATTTGGGGTCGTGCATTGCAGTTGGCCTTACAAGTGGGACCGCTGATTAAGGAAACCGACTATCGGCAAACCCCACCTACTTTTGCCAGCGTGATGGCTGAGTTAGAGAAGCGATGAGGTTGAAGAGATTGCTCTATACGGACTCCAAGAAATATGGTGTCGGATGGAAGTTGTCTTTGGTGGCGTGTGCGTACTCTGGGCGTGAATGCTTGTTACGACCCATGCCACCCTACTACTCCTACTACTCACTATATAGTACTACTAGTATCGAGGATTCGAGGTGCTGGTTACGTAGTACAATATGGCTCTGATAAAAACACCCTTACGGCCTTGAAGCATGTGAAGCTAGTACAAATAGTGTACTACTATTGTTGATTGGCCTCATCCGATAACCTGTTGCAATGCACATTACAATTATGTATTGAAAAATATTTTTTTGCCTCGTCGCACCACTCACTCCACGAAGCAACTCGAAAGCCATTCATAAATTTAGTAAGTTTATCACGGGCATATCATTTTATTACATACAACAGGTCATCAACCCACATCAACAACGAGGATACATTATAAATACTAAAGTTTTCACCACACAACAAATAACAAGCAATGAAATGAACTTCAACTCAACCATTCCTCGGTGTTGGAAACACTTGCTTTGAACCACAAGTGATTCTCTGGGACGGGCCATCCATTGTCGATCTGGAGACCAACGCGGGACTGATCATCCAGGCTGAAGCGGCCTACTATATCGATGCCGGGGTGAGGAACCACCCAAATGTCAAGAGTATAGACACGGTTGCTTCTCATAAATGGTAGTAACGTTGTGTCAACAGGAGTTGGATCGCCTTTCACCATCATTGGATAGTTTGTCCAAGGAAGGCGAGTTTTCTCCAAGACTATCAATTCTGTACCAGGGGAGAAGGAGTTGGCGCTAGCACACTAGTATCCATCCGAATACCATGCAATGGGTGTTGGAATAGGTCGGAGAGTGCGACCATGGGAGACTACACTGCTTCCTTAGCGGTAACATCATCGATGGGCTGTATACACACGAGAAGAGGTGATCCATCGGAATTAGTTGCGGTAGCCAAATAGTATATGGCGCTGCTCGTCCTCATGCTCGTGATCATCTCCCCCCTTGGTTATAAAAATCTTCAAGTATAGGTGGTGGAATGTTCACGGGACCTTGGAAACACAATAAGAAGGTTAATTAGTAAGGCTGGCCATAGTGGGGGTAACATAAGTAGTATCATGCACTTGGGACTGCATAAACATGCTTATGTGGCAGGAAATTAAGGAAGAGAGAGATGGTTATAGTAACATAGGTGAATCAGTAACATAATAAATGTGATGCTACTATGTGTCATGCATGGCAATAAATGAGACCACCTATGATACTAATCTAAGATACTATGCACTAAAGGAAACTTGCTAACCCGCATGCATGTGGATGAAACAATTATAATTACGGTGGAAGACAAGCGTGCAGAAAAGCGAGGATACCATGCAAAAGCGATTGCCACAGTGGTGGCAGCAAACACAAGGCCCTCGTGTTGAATTGCATCACGGTACTCATCCGTGTACAAAAACTGATTTTGAGCAATATCCATCCGGTCAAACCGAGGGCGGCAACAAGCTTGTCGAAGATAGCAACAACTTCATAGTTGTTGTAATTCCAAGTGGTTGGGGATCGAAATTGCTATCTTCCGTGAAGACAGTCACCATGATTGTATTTGAGCGTGTGTACAATACCGGTGTGCTCAACCTCAGGCAGCTGCTGAGATTTTGGAAGTGGAACCCGGTCACGAGTGTACACATTCACAAGTTCCCACTCGTAGTTGGACCCAATGTAAACAACCCAATCTCCATTTGCGTCTGCCCAAGCCTTGCCCTCAGCGATGGCATCTTAACATCATCGTATCATTATCAAGCGGCATCAACTTGCAGGCGAGGCCTCCGTCGTGTGGCGCCGATCATCGAGGTCACGGCGAAGAAGATAGGGAGATCAAACCGCTCCTTGACTCTTGGGTTCCTTGTAATGATGTTATTAGTTGAGTCGAGAATGGGCGAGCGGACCTGCCATGCTAGCCGAGGTGATTCGTCGCACCGATCAATGAGTTCCTCCACCACGTCATCTTTCGGATCGGGCAAGAATAACGAGGTCGTTTCCGTCCTGTTCCTCCATGGAGAAAACGATCGAACAATGGCGAAGAAAGGGTGAAGGGCTGAAGGAAAATGGAGGAGGAGAGGAAGAGCGTCGACAGCGATTCCAAATCGAGAGGAAAGGCGAAGAGTCGGTGGGCGGTTGCCGTTTTCCACGGTTCACGAAGGGCGCCCGGCCTACGTCGGTTGGAAATACTCCTACTACTCGCCGTCGTCTCAGCGATATGTGGAGCAGGACCACATGTCAGCGAAACATGGTGTGTAATTTCTCGTGCAAAATGCGATCTGGCGCGTTGGCCGAGGTGCGCATTAGTTATCGACCTTTATTTTTTAATGGCGTGCCGTTCAGTTTTGAAGCACGACTAAGCGATGCTGTCTGCAGAGAAAATATAAACTACTCTACCACTACTCCACCTCCAGTACTAGTAGTATAAAGAAGATATATAGGCTGGAGCTTCAGCGCTTTCTTGCCAAGGGCTGCCCACTTGCTTCTCACACTACCACCCTCTCTCGAGATCTAAAAAGACGGCCCTCTCTCTCTCCTCACGGTGGTCACAGATCCGCCGGGAAGAAAAGGGCGTGCAGCGTTGATGCACTCGTCGTCGGCGGCGAGTCACGCTGCGGCGACAAGGCCATGCTCTCGGACCGGCGCCCACGCGAGATGGCGCCGTCCCCAAGCTCGCGCTGCCGTAGTGTGCGGAGGGCGGCGACCACGAGCGAAGCCACTTCCCACCGACCCTCGGGTATGCTACCTCTTTTGAACCATTACCTTGTTCTATTGCCCCATCGCGCGTCGTTGCATATGGATCTTTTCCACTCCACCATCTTCCCAATTTGCTATCCTCTGCTTTCTGCCACATGAGCGAAAACCATAATTTGCACTATTAAAAAACCCTACTTCATGCAGACTAATGCATATGCAGGTTGAATAAGGAAAGGAAGGAGACTGTCTTGTCCAAGAGAGTAGGCATCGAACCCGCATCTAGGTTGAAAAGGGGAAAATCAGTAGCTAAGGAACGAGTCTCATGTCTCTTGGTTGAAGAAGGGTAAAAAGGCATGACAATGCAATAGAGAATGACAAGTCGATCGGTTTGTTGTCCTCACATAGAAAAAAGGTGGCTAAAGAGAACAAAAATGGGACGTAATCCACATATGCTAACTGGATATTTGTTGCTCTGGGCAACCATACCTCCCTCACCACTCTGCGTCCGTGGAGGTACATCGTCTTGGTGCGCCTTGTCGAATGGGCCTCCCATGCTCTTATTGCCACTTTTTTTTGCTGTTAGTATAACGACAATCAAGTCAAGCAATGCTACTGCTAAAGTGATGCCACATTTAACTAATGCCGCTCTCGGTCTAATGCCACAGATAAATTTAAGCGGTGCCATTTAATGTCCTTTGGATCATTTCAGGGTTAGCTGTTGATTGTGGATGTATTAAAGATTTTTCAGCTAAGGCATTCTAATGTTGTTGCACAGCCGAGTATACCAACGATGAAACTTGTTACTACCTTCAGATTTTTGCCTTTGTTAATGCTTATAGATTACATACCTCACTTTCATGAGATAAGTTAATTTTTTTATGCAGTGTCACCAAAATGCCAAAGCGCTGATGTCATTTTATTTTGGTTAAACTGCATGACAATTATGAAGACAAGAGGAAAGGTCAAGTGGGCACCTCCTCCTCCGGCTGTTCTCTTGATTAGTTCGATCAAGTTTTTATGTTTGATCGATTATCAAGATTGGGATAGCAATTTTAAGGTCCCCCAAGTTGAAATGATATTTACCTTGGAGGTACATGGTTTGCAATTTTTTATCTTGTCATTAGTTAGTAATGCTAGTTACCTTCAGACTTCTGTATTTGGTTTAATGCTCATGCACAACTAGTATACCAATCTGAAACTTGTTACCTTTACATTTTGTATTGTTAATTCTTATAGAAACCTTCCGATTGCTAGAGTTTATTGAAATCTGTTGATAAAACCATTGTCTTGTACCTGTAATAAACTAACTACTCTCTTTGTTGAACTAGCCTTTGGATTAGTGTATATTTGTAGTATTGAATGGTGTTGCATTAGCGTATGGACATAAATAAAGTGTGGCAAGCTTTCCTAGATATGTGCTCAAGAAAACTACTACCTGTTTTTCTAAATACTAGGCGTTTGGGTACTTTAAATTGAACATGAAAGCGTCTTATATTAAGGAACAGAGGGTGTAGAGTTCACTCAAATTATCGGTAAAGCTAGTCACACCTTTGTTAAAATTAATGTTCATTATGTTATCGGAGGAGAATGCGTATGTTTGTTTCTAATGCTGTCTACTACATACCCGACATCATGATGTAATGTTAAGTCATTTCCTTTTGTACAGTGTCACTAAATTGTCAAGGCGGCGATGGCATTTTATTTTAGTAGAACTGCACAAAATTTTCTTAAAAGAAGAGGAAAGGTCAGGAATAGCTCAGTTTTTCAGAAAAAACTATGTATGCCTTCCTGACATCAGCCGTTGTTGCTTTATTTATTCCTTCAAACAGGTGGTTAGAAACAGTCTTGCTACCTTTTCCCATTAAGAAATTGGAATGCTTATATTTGTGAGTCTATGCTTCAACTAGTGCCACTTTTATAGTAATCACACTTTCAATACCTATGCAAACAGGGATGCTCTATTTTAGTGGAGCTGCACAAAAAGTCCAACTGGTTCAACATTAGGAGCATGTTTTTTCCAAACCTTTATATGCAATTGGTGGCACTATGAGCTGTTCATTACGAAGGTACATGGTTTGCTACTATCTTGTTACTCTTTTTGTACTATCATTAGATAGTAATACTAGTGGTTTGCATGTGAATTTATTGGCAGGGTGGACCTACATTGGAGGTGCAGGACATGATTCAATGATTGGATGCTCAATTTCGGTTGTATCGATTTCACCTCTTCCATCACTTCGAACATGGTGTGGTATATGTTTACTAGCTGCTTGATATTTGTGCAGACAGAGATGTCTACCCGTTGCTATTTGGCAAACAAACAAAGTGTCCGCAATTTTGGTTGAACTGCACAAGAGAATAGTATAGTCACTGCATGCAGTGCCATTTGAAAATAGACACAAAGATTGGATAGTCACTTCATGGACTGCAGAAAAGTAATCTTGTACTATTCTTGGCCAACACTAGGTGCTTCATTGCTTTGGTCGATTATACAATGGGCATCATTTTCCCTAAGTTAAAGTTTGTATTCCAAAATAGTCTCGCGGTGTGATCGAGAGAGACCAAATCATATTGCGGTGGATGTTCCTCCATCATGTGTGGTTAATTCTCATGGTTCCAGCTGTTGGTGAAACCACTTACGTTTGCAAGAGGAATTGTTGACTTCACAAACAAATTTGTCTTTCGATCTGTCTTGAATGTTGGCCAAGAGAAGCATCCATGTTAGTAGGAAGAACAGATGTTTTTCTAGATCTTTGCTTTTGGAGCTACATATTTGTATATGATCGTGAATCATTGAGATGCATTAACATGTTGATCTTATGTATGGGAATCGTACTAGTTAGTTTTAGTTGTGACGCAAGATCCGAAGTGGCTGATCTTTGCTTTTGGAGCTACATATTTGTATATGATCTGTGAATCATTGAGATGCATTATGATTACTTATTTCTGTTAGCTCGGTGTCTACAAATTCTTGATCGATCACTAGCTAGGCTACAAATGCGCTCTGGCAGTTTTATTTGCGATGCAAGATGCAAAGTGGCAGTTTTTGAATAAAATGCCTACCTCTGAAAAAGCGACAAGCTACACTACTCGATCCTACGGATAAAAATGCCTACCTCTGAAGAAACCGACAAGCTACACTATCGATCCTACGGATAAATAGCAGATCACGACGTACTACCTCCTTTCCGGTTTGCATGGCTCAATTCAAGAAAGCGACCTACTCGATCCTACACGAATAAATAGCGGATCATGCGTACTAGTACCTCCTTTCCGGTTTGCGGGGCTTAATTCAAACCTCTCACCAACCAAGGTAATCCCTCCGTCCGGGTTTATTAGTCCGTGAGCAAAGCAGCAAGACTAAGGCATGGCAATAATCAGCGGCATGCGAAGTTTAAGCCTAATTAATTCCAGCGATTTAAGTGGCTGCATCGTGCCTCGGCTGCGACTTCGTTGCATGCTGCTTCGCGTCTTGCTGCGGCGATTACGAGTGCTGCATGCAGCCGGCCGTAATTAAGGCAGCTAAGCGATGCGAAAAAGATACGCTTTAATTGTTGCGGGCTTTTAAATCCGTGAAATCATTATTGACATGGAGGAGATGATTGAGTGCACTCGATTGACCGCCATGCGGCGTGCGACCCGACGGGGACGGGGCGACACGATCATAATTTCAGTTTCCCTAGTTTTCCACGGCAAGCTGGCGCGCTAAGCCATTATGCATTGAATTCGATGACCGTCGCGCTACCTTCCCCTATAAGTACTGTTTCCGGCCTTCTCGGTGCCACCGTGACCTTCGCCATATCCTCATAAGCCCCCACCGGCCCGGCGTCACTCGCCCGTCCTCCATGTCCCCGCCCGTCCACTATAAGCGGCGCGAGGCGGTCACCGCCGGAACTAGTGTTCGGTTTTCACCTGAAGGCGAGCGGAGGAGGAGGCATTCTATCTGTCTTTAGATGGCAATGCGCCGTCGAGGAGTTGTTGGGCGCAACCGCAAGGCGGAGGAGCAGGAGTTGTTGGGCGCGACCGCTGGCGGAGGTAGCGTATCACCGATTTGCGCCGCCGGCGGGACATGGAGCAGCAGCGCATTGACTCTCGAGTCGCGGCGAGTGCCCGCAAGCTGGGCCGACTACGTGGAGGCGGTGCGACAAATAGCCACAGGAGGCTGTCGGAGCGCGCAGCGTTCTGACGCTGATTTTACTACCAGCTCGTTAAGTGGGTTTCTGCTTGGAAGCGAAGCTTGATGGACCACGCCGGCATGGAAATGGCCAGCAGCAGAAAGCAACGCACCCTATCGCACCTCTGGCAAGTTCGGCGGCGCGGGACGTCGGTGCGGTGTTTAGCGTGTCTTGCCGGCATCGTCTAGTTAGCTAAGAGTAAGTTAGTACTTGTCTAGTGGGAGTAGATAGTTAACTTGGCTATGATGGTTGTCAGCGTGGAAGTTCGATTACTCTATATGTGGATCAGACCTGTTACTTTGCTCTGAATGTTGAACTTTCCGTTTGAGCGTATGGAGCGGGCTGTTATTTTTTAAATGGGTTGTATTTGTCCTCCACGGGTTTAGAGGCTGACTTGTTGGCCTAGCAAGTTGGCAGCGTACACAATCAGGAGATGATTATGCGTGGAGAGGATGACAGCGAGGACCCGCCAAGGTCATGGAAATCACGCAAGCAAGTGCCTCCTTATTTCAAGCCAATAAAAATGGCTCCTCCTAGTGGATTTCGACATCCGGGTCCCATGCCATTGTCAACATAGTCAATAAACAAGAGAATTACTGTGGCGGTGACACGGGGACCCAGCAGCTCGCCCGATTATTTTTGTTTTGGGTTAATTTGTTAAACGCCTCAGAAATGCCACGCAATTTCCAAACTTTGAAAATGCCATTTCATGCCATTTCTAGTGGCATTTTTGAAGTCTGGGTGGTGTTTTCAAAGTTTGCAAACTGCAGTGGCATTTTCAAAGTTTGCAAAAATTGCGTGGCATTTTCAAAGTTTGGAAATTGCAGTGGCATTTTATGAATCGCCATAATTGGAGTGGCATTTATCTAATTTGTTTTTGAGGCAGGCAGGGTGTCAACTGGGCTGTCGGGACACTCGCCTGTCTAGACAGCCTTTTCTTTTATGTTTACCACAGACCAGCCCAGTAGTTTTTTTTCTTTTGAAAATGGCTAGCCCAGTTTTTTGTGATTTGTCAAGTAAGTCACTTTATCAGGCCTGTTGGGCTACAAATCTTTCAAGGCGAGGAGAGCTTCATTGGCTGGCGAGAAAATAGCCTATCGATAATGAGAAATGGGCTGTACATTTTTAAAACACATCAAACCGGCAATTAGTTTCAAATATCTTTTTTTCATTTCGAGATTTTAAATTGCATTGATTTTTATGCGTGGACAATTTATTGGATTTTATATTGATATACATTTATTTTTAAAATCAGTCTAAATGTGACTCGAAATTTCAGGATTAAAAACTGTTCAGACCGCACCGACATATGCAAAATTTCGTATAATTTTTTAACCGTGGCCACAATATGGGCTGTAATGCTAACAAAAAGAATATGGGCTAAAAAAACCTGTAAGAATTAGCAAATGGGCTGTAAACTATTTGAAATAATGGCAGATGGGCTGTATTATGTTTTCCACAGATTTGAGGCTTTCCACAGATGGCCTGTATACTGTTGGATGTCCATCCAATGGCCGTCGTACTTCATCAATCCCTGCTCTTCCTGCTCCAGCCGCTCAAACAAGCGCCGGCGGGACTGCCTGCTCCCTCCTCCTTGATCGGCTATCTTTGCCGCCTGTGCCTCATCGCCCCACCCGTACTCCCATAGCTGGCCTAGCCATCCCTATACTCACCCACACATCTTTGTTATTCTCGTCGTCGGCGGGCGAACGGTAAACCCTCGTACTCCTCTGCGTGGGAAACAACTGCCGAGTATTCCCTGGCTCTGTGTCGTTCCCTTCCTAGGCCTCGCCATCGTCCACTTCCCTGGTGCTCTCGGCCCGGCCTGGTCAACGTGGTCAATGAGGCGACATCCATCGAAGTGGGTTGTCATGCGTGGAGAGGCGACAGCTGGGTCCACGGCCGCACACAAGGAAATGCCTCCTTATTACGCGCAAAATAATGATTCCTCCACCTGACACCTGGGACCCACCGAAAGGGCCTCTGTATTTCGCGAAAAAAATGTTACCACCACTGACAGCTCGGACCCACCAGCTATATCTTCGCACGCAAGGAAGTGCCTCCTTATTACGCCCAAAAAAAAAGAATACTCCCCCTGCTAGTTGGAACCCAGTATAGTGGGCCTACTAAGTTGACGGGGACGAAGGGCTTTGTCAACTTAGTCAATATGCATGATTCTAGCTCGACTGATCGTACGATGTCCATCCAACGGCCGTAGTACTTCTTCAACCTCTGGTCTTCTTGCTCCAGCCGCCCAAAGCAGCGCCGGTCGTGCCGCTGCTCCTGCCTCCGTGGCGGCTGTGCTGCCGTGGAGGCCTCACCGCCCCATACTACTCCCACGCTTCGCCGAGCCATCCCTCCACTCCACTCACCCACACCCCTGTTGGCGGCGGCGGCGGCCCGGCCGAACCAGTGAACCCTCGTACTCCTCTCGGCGTGGGAATCCTTTGCCGCGTCTTCCCGGATCGCGTCGTCCCCTTCCTAGGCCTCGCCGTCGTCCACCGCCGTGGTGCTCTCGGTGGCGTGGTCAATGTGGTCGCGACGAATTCCATCGGAAGAATACTATACGTGGAGAGGCTGACAGCTGGGTCCACGGCAGCCGCAAGGAAGTGCCTCCTTATTACGCGGCAAATAATTATTCCTCCACCTGATAGCAGGGACCCACCGGACGGGCCACCATTATTTCGCGAAAAAACGTATGCCCCTGACTGCTGGGACCCACCCGACGGGCCACCGTATTTCGCGAAAAAACGTCCCCCCTGCTGTCAGCTCGGACCCACCGGAAGTGCCTCCTTATTACGCACAAAAAAATGAATACCCCCTGCTAGCTAGGACCCACCTTGGTGGGAGGCTGACTTGTGGGCCTACTAAGTTGACGGGGATGGAGGGCTTTGTCAATATAAACGATTCTAGCTCCAGTGACCGTACGATGTCCATCCAACGGTCGTAATGCTTCTTCAACCTCTGGTCTTCTTGCTCTAGCCGCCCAAAGCAGCGCCGGTCGTGCCGCATGCTCCTGCCTCCCGTGGCCGGATGTGCTGCCGTGGAGGCCTCACCGCCCCTACTATTCCCACCGCTGGCCAGGCCCTGTGGCGACGGCAGCCTCACACCGCAGCCGAACTAGTGAACCCTCGTACTCCTCTCGGCGTTGGCTTCCACTGCCGCGTCTTCCCCGGTTCCCCGTCGTCCCCTTCCTAGGCCTCGCCGTGGTCCACCGCCCTGGTGCTCTCGGCGCGACGTGGTCAACGTGGTCAAGGAACGACTTCCATCGGACGTGGACTGTATGTGGAGAAGCTGACAGCTGGGTCCACGGCCGCAGCAAGGAAGTGCCTCCTTATTACGCGAAAAATAATTATTCCTCCACCTGACAGCGGGGACCCACCGGACGGGCCACCATATTTCGTGAAAAAACGTTTCCCCCTGACTTTTGGGACCCACCAGCTACACCTTCGCACGCAAGGAAGTGCGTCCGGCCAAAAAAAAACCCAAAACGATTCGCCCCCTGACTGCTGGGACCCACCAGCTACATCTTCGCAGGCAAGGAAGTGCCTGACAGTCGGGACCCACCTGTTCGGAGCGTACATAGCATTGTCATTCTGGTCGTGACGTGTATGCGTACATACCGGTCGTTGTAGAGGCGCGCGACGTAGCATGTACGCACGCATACAACGGCTGGGTGCAAGAAAGAAAATCTGACCCGCGTCGTACATACGGGCAATGTCTTGAAGCGCCTACTCGCGCTGCGTACATATGCGGGTCGGAGCGGAGAAACAGCAGCGTCGTCGTGTTCATGGGGAGGCAGCGGAATGCGTCGTGTTCATGGGGAGGCAGCGGAATGCGTCGTGTTCATCGGGAGGCAGCGGCAGCGTGGGAGCCAACCGGCTGGGTCGGAGCGGAATGCGTGGTCGTGTTCATCGGGAGGGCTTGGGCGGAACAGGCGATGGAAGCGAGGCTGGCGCATCGCGAGAATGGAGGAAAGGCCTTGTGTTCGATCGCCCGCGTTGAGCGGGTCTGTTGATCGGGAGGGGTGTGGCGTGCCGCAAAGCGAAGAAGCAGACCTCCTACGATCGAAGCAGGGGTCTGTTGATCGGGAGGGTGTGGCGTGCCGCAAAACAGATTTAAGCGGACCAGAAAATCGAATGCATTTCGGGTCCCATCCTCACGCTTCTCTCTTCGCATGTATTACATTAGATAATTTGTAGCCTCCCTGGTTGTTTTCTGGAAATTTCAGTAGAAGTGAAGCCCTGCCTTTTTCGTCAGAAATCCAAAAGGGTGGAATGTGGTACGGGGCTCCATGGGATACTGTTCATCTCCACCGTCGACCTCCTCCAGTCTCCACGGGCTACACTCGACCTCCTCCAGCCTCCACGGGTTCCTGTTCATCCAGCCTCCAACGCGCGCTACTCCACCGGCTACTGTTCAACCACCCCTCCACGGGCACCCCTCCACCGTCTACTGTTCATCCAGCCCTCCACACCACGGGGTCCTGTTCATCCAGAGGCAACACCACCTCTCACTGTTCATCCAAACCCCACCGCAACGCTCACTGTTCATCCAATCGATCGGCTTGATTAGCGGCGGCAGCGAAGAATCGCTCCATCGGGTTCGATTAACAGCCATCGATCGATCGCTCGGGTTCGATGAAGCGTAGCCTGCAGTCTGTCGCTCGGGTTGATTAGAGCCCAACGCCTCGCTTAGGTTGATTAGAGCCAATGCCTCGCACACGCAGCAGCACGTCTGAGAGAAAGCGCGCATCGCCGGCCCCCGACCTCCCACCGTAACCGGCAACTCCTCGAAATTTTCCTCCCCCTCGATTCTACCACGGTTTTTTCCGTCATGGACGGCCCAAAGAATGTCATGCAGCTGTGTCTCTGGCCCGCCCAGGACGAAAAGCCCATTTTCTGTCATGATTTTTTGTCATGATACCGGGTTTTGTCACAATTATCGTCATAGAAGTGTCATATGTATGACAGAATTTTTTTTCGTTCGGTCCAAAATGTCACGGATGTGTCTTTTTTTGTAGTGACATTTCATTGAAATATCTGTCCCTTCCTTGTAAAAGGTATGAGAATTTACTAAATGGCACGAGCATGGTTTTCCAGGCCATTCTTTTGCACCCTTTCATGCACCGATTCTTTGAACTTGAATTATGTGCATTAATGCCTAGGAAATGCACATAATCCCCTAAATATGGCAAATGATCCCGGAAAAGTGCCAAATTTGAACACGGTGATTTGCAGGTTGTATGCTCATCGTAGAAAAAAACTCGTGGACAAAGGACAAAGAAAATTTGGATCCCCCTTCAATCTTGGTGATTTCCCCCTCGAAACCATGAAACTTCCTCGGTGCTGGTTTGATTTATGAAAGGCTTGCATCACGACATAAGGAAAACATTCTCCAATTTTTACCAGGGCATGTTGAGGCCATACCATGGCACCACGCCAGGCGACATGTTTTCCAACCATGTGTTTCATTTTCTGTATAGTAGTTAACCCACTAAACGACGCGTTTATGGTTGACTATTTCCACACATTTCCTTGAAATATCTGTCCATTCCTTGTAAAAGGCATGAGAAAGTACTAAATAACACGAGCATGGTTTTCCAGACCGTTCTTGTGCACCTTTTCACGCACCGATTGTTCGAATTTGAATTATGTACATTAATGCCTAGAAAATGCACATAATCCCATAAATATGGTAAACAAGCCCAGAAAAATGTCAAATTTGAACACGTTGCATTTGAGGCGGTACGTTGATCGTTGGAAAAAAATTGAATGACAAACTAGGACGGAAATTTGGACCCCCCCTTCAAACTTGGGGATTTCCCTCTCGAAAGCATGGAACTTCCTCGGTGATGGTTCGATTTATGAAGGGCGTGCATGACGACATAAGCCAAACCTTCTCAAATTTTTACCAGGGCATGGTGAGGTCATACCATGGCACCATGCCAGGCGTCATGTTTTTAAGCATTTATTTCATTTTTTCTATAGTTTAAAACCCAACAAACAAACATTTGTGGTTAACTATTGCCACACATTTCATCGAAATATCTGTCCATTCCTTGTAAAAGGCATGAGAATTTACTTAATGGCACGAGCATGGTTTACCAGGCCGTTGTGCACCCTTTCATGCATCGATTGTTTGAACTTGAATTATGTGCATTAATGTCTAGGAATGCAAATAATTCCCTAAATATGGAAAATGAACCCGAAAAAGTGCCAAATTTGAACACGGTGATTTGCAGGTAGTATGTTCATCATAGAAAAAACTCGTGGACAAAGGACAAAGGCAATTTGGACCCCCTTCAATCTTGGTGATTTCAACCTCGAAACCATGAAACTTCCTCGGTGATGGTTCGATTTATGAAAGGTGTGCATGACGACATTTTTACCAGGGCACGGTGAGGCCATACCATGGCACCACACCAGACGTCATGTTTTCCAAGCATGTATTTCATTTTTGTATAGTTGTTAACCCAGTAAACGACACGTTTATGGTTGACTATTGCCACACATTTCCTTGAAATATCTGCACATTCCTTGTAAAAGGCATGACAATGTACTAAATAGCACGAGCATGGTTTTCCAGACCATTCTTGTGCACCTTTTCATGCACCGATTGTTCGAATTTGAATTATGTGCATAATTAATGCCTAGAAAATGCATGATAACCCACAAGTATAGGGGATCGCAATAGTTTTTGAGGATAGAGTATTCAACCCAAATTTATTGATTCGACACAAGGGGAGCCAAAGAATATTCTCAAGTATTAGCAGTTGAGTTGTCAATTCAACCACACCTGGATAACTTAATATCTGCAGCAAAGTATTTAGTAGCAAAGTAGTATGGAAGTAACGGTAACGGTGGCAAAAGTAACAGTAGCAGTTTTGTAGTAATTGTAGAAGTGGCAGCGGAAAAGTAACTAAGAAAAGATCAATATGTGAAAAGCTCGTAGGCATTGGATCAGTGATGGATAATTATGTCGGATGCGATTCCTCATGCAACAGTTATAACATAGGGTGACACAGAACTAGCTCCAGTTCATCAATGTAATGTAGGCATGTATTCCGAATATAGTCATACGTGCTTAGTGAATAAACGAACTCCTCAAACTACGGTCATCACCGGGAGTGGTCCCGATATTGTCACTTCGGGGTTACCGGATCATAACACATAGTACGTGACTAATGACTTGCAAGATAGGATCAAGAACTAACATATATTCATGAAAACATAATAGGTTCAGATCTGAAATCATGGCACTCGGGCCCTAGTGACAAGCATTAAGCATAGCAAAGTCATAGCAACATCAATCTTAGCACAAATGGATACTAGGGATCAAACCCTAACAAAACTAACTGGATTACATGATAAATCTCATCCAACCCATCACCACCAACAAGCCTACGATGGAATTACTCACGCACGGCGATGAGCATCATGAAATTGGTGATGGAGGAAGGTTGATGATGACGACGACGACGGATTCCCCCCTCCGGAGCCCCGAACGGACTCCGGATCAGCCCTCCCAAGAGAGATTAGGGTTTGGCGGTGGCTCCGTATCGTAAAATGCGATGAATCCTTCTCTCTGTTTTTTTCTCCCGGAACGTGAATATATAGAGTTGGAGTTGAGGTCGGCGGAGCACCAGGGGGCCCATGAGGCAGGGGGTGCGCCCAGGGGGGCAGGCGCGCCCCCACCCTTGTGGACAGGGTGTGGGCCCCTTGGTCTTGATTCTTTCGCCAGTATTTTTTATAAATTCAAAAATATTCTCCGTGAAGTTTTAGGTCATTCCGAGAACTTTTATTTCTGCACAAAAATAACACCATGGCAGTTCTGCTGAAAACTGCGTCAGTCCGGGTTAGTTCCATTCAAATCATGCAAGTTAGAGTCCAAAACAAGGGCAAAAGTGTTTGGAAAAGTAGATACGATGGAGACGTATCAACTCCCCCAAGCTTAAACCTTTGCTTGTCCCCAAGCAATTCAGTTGATAAACTGAAAGTGATAAAGAAAAACTTCTACAAAATCTGTTTGCTCTTGTTGTTGTAAATACGTAAAGGGAACATTCAAGTTTTCAGCAAAGATTATGAACTAACCATATTCACAATAACACTTAGGTCTCATGTTTACTCATATCAACGACATAATCAACTAGCGAGCAATAATAATAAATCTCGGATGACATCACTTTCTCAAAACAATCATAATATGATATAACAAGATGGTATCTCGCTAGCCCTTTCCGAGACCGCAAAACATAAATGCAGAGCACCTTTGAAGATCAAGGACTGACTAAACATTGTAATTTATGGTAAAAGAGATCCAGTCATAGTCATACTCAATGTAAATTAATAGTAACAGATGCAAATGACAACGATGCTCTCCAACTGGTGCTTTTTAATAAGAGGATGATGACTCAGCATAAGAGTAAATAGATAGGCCCTTCGCAGAGGAAAGCAGGGATTTGTAGAGGTGTCAGAGCTCGATTTTGAAATAGAGATAAATAATATTTTGAGTGGGATACTTTCATTGTCAACATAACAACCGAGAGATCTCGATATCTGCCATGCTACACACATTATAGGCGTTTCCCAAGCAGAATGGTAAAGTTTATACTCCCCCCCACCAACCAGCATCAATCCATGGCTTGCCCGAAACAACGGGTGCCTCCAACTAACAACAGTCCTGCAGGAGTTTTGTTTGCAATTATTTTGATTTGGTTAAAGCATGGGACTGGGCATCCCGGTGACCAGCCATTTTCTCGTGAGTGAGGAGCGGAGTCCACTCCTCTTGAGAATAACCCGCCTAGCATGGAAGATACAAACAACCCTAGTTGATACATGAGCTATTCGAGCATAGAAAACAAAATTTCGTTTGAAGGTTTAGAGTTTGGCACATACAAATTTACTTGGAAGTTGGAACGGCAGGTAGATACCGCATATAGGAAGGTATAATGGACTCTTATGGAATAACTTTGGGGTTTATGGAAGTGGATGCACAAGCAGTATTCCCGCTTGGTACAAGTGAAGGCTAGAAAGAGACTGGGAAGCGACCAACTAGAGAGCGACAACAGTCATGAACATGCACTAAAATTAATCAACACTGAGTGCAAGCATGAGAAGGATATAATTCACCATGAACATAAATATCATGGAGGCTATGTTGATTTTGTTTCAACTACATGTGTGAACATGTGCCAAGTCAAGCCACTTGAATCATTCAAAGGAGGATACCACCCTATCATACCACATCACAACAATTTTAATAGCATGTTGGCACGCAAGGTAAACCATTATAAACTTGTAGCTAATTAAGCATGGCATAAGCAACTATAATCTCTAATTGTCATTGCAAACATGTTTCATTCATAATAGGCTGAATCAGGAACAATGAACTAATCATATTTACAAAAACAAGAGAGGACGAGTTCATACCAGCTTCTCTCATCTCAATCAGTCAATCATATCTCGTCATTATTGCCTTTCACTCGCACGACTGAATGGTGTGGGCAGTAATAATAGTGCACGTGCAATTGGACTAAGCTAGAATCTGCAGGTATTTTAATACACAGGAGAAGACAAGGTAATATGGCTCTTTGTTAAATCAACAATAATGCATATAAGCGCCACTTCAACATTTTAACTATGGTCTTCTCATCTCAACCCCCAAAGAAAAGAAAAGAAATAAAACAATTTACACGGGAAAGCTCCCAACAAGCAAAAGAAGAACGAAAAATCTTTTTGTGTTTTCTTTTAATTATTACTACTGCAGACATGGAAAGTAAAATAACTAAAAGATACAACTATTTTTTTTGTTTTCCCTAAGGTTTTTCAAGCACACAAGAAGAAGACTAAAAACAGAAATTAAACTAGCATGGATAGTACAATGAAAAAGTATGAGCACCGAAAACTAGAATGAGAGTGTGAACATGAATGTAATGTCGGTGAGAAATACGTACTCCCCCAAGCTTAGGCTTTTTGCCTAAGTTGGTCTATGCCCATGGATAGCCTGGCGGATATCCGAAGTTATGCGAGGTCGTCTTGAGATGCAACAGCCTCGCCTCAAGAGCTGCAGCTTGAGGCGAGCTGCCTCAAATCCTCCTCTCATACTCGTTCGCCTCCTCCCGGGTTATAACATATCTCCCTTTTCCCTGAAAGTCAAAGAAAGCATGAGTAGGGAGAGCAACATGGACAATGCGACATCTGTCAAAGATTATTCGGTATTGGAGGAACTGTTCATTCCTCTCAACAAACTGATGACGAACCATAGCATTATAATCTAAATAAGCAGGAGGCAATTCCATATCAATTTCATGTATGGGTATCTCAAGATAATTAGCTACGGGTTGCACAAATTCCACCAAACAAATCTCCACTAATACTGTTATGATGCAACCTTCGTGCAACAATAGCCCCAAGTTGTATTGTTTATCTCCTAATACAACACTCTTGAGAACACTAAGATCGAGAACACACATGTGACATGCCTCGTCGTTGCCGTTAATGCAGCTACCTATAAAGAGAGCAAAATAATGTATAGTAGGAAAGCGAACGATCCCTATGTTAGCTTGTGTTATTTATTTAGATTCCCCCACAGTGATACTAGCAAGAAAGTCTTTAAATTCAGATTTGCGAGGTTCACTAGCATTACCCCACTGCGGGAGTTTACAAGCAGTACTAAAATCCTCTAAATCCATGGTATAAGATTTATCATAAAGATCAAACAGGACCATGTGAGAATTGCGTGATGATGTAGATTTAAACCTTCTCACAAAGGAGTCAGTTAGGTAGTAATGTTGGGGGCACTTATCTGACACGAAGCCCTCGAGTTCAGCATTACGCACATACGCGTCAAATTCCTCCTTAATACCTGCTCCGACCATAAACTCCTCTGACGGCCATTCACAAGGCCATACTTGAGCTTCTCTTGGTAGTTCATGGTCCGGCTCATGTATTGCAGGCCTGGGTCCTTGCTTCCTTGAAGAACCACCTTGGTACATTTTCCTAAACATATTTCTTCCTCTGAAAAATTTCTGAAATTTTTAGTAACTCAAAATAAAAGTGAACTGAACTCAACAAAATTGATAGCAACTACTCCCACTATATCATGCATTAGAACTACTTTTGACCATATAAATTTGATATGCAAGCTCAAGAATACGGTCACCACAGTAGCAAAAATTTGCAATATATAAAGAACTAGAACAAAAACTAATTGGACCATTAGAGGAGTCACATACCGAAGAACAATCCCCCAAAGCAGTTTTGTGAGTGGAGCTTTGAGCAAGGTGATCGAAAATCGCAGCAAAACAAGCTAGAACACGAGTTTGAGCTATGTGGTGATTTTTTCTGGAGGAAGACGAAGTGTGTGGGTGCTGGAATAAGTGGAGGGGGCCACGTGGGGCCCACGAAGCAGTGGGACGCGCCTAGGGGGCCTCCGGCTGTCGCTGTCAATGACCCTGATGTCGTAGCCGGCGGTCGAGACATTCCCGCATACTCTAGCCCGCTGCTTGAGTGCCTGCCAGCAGTAATGGTCGTCGGCTTCCTCGGCGACGTCGGGCGAAGAGACCGCGATACACCTCTTTTGGGCCAGTCGCTCTTCGAGCTCCACGGGAAGCGTAGCCGGGCTTAGGCTGCGACGCTCTGGAGTGGGGGATGGGGATGGGGATCTGTGGGAAAGGGGGTGTTTGGCAGGCGTCATCTAAGAAACTCAAGGTGTCCTGGGTATGGAGATCGGTGGGTAAGCTGCATGAGCAAACCGGCAGATGTTGACAATGGAGGCCTTGCGGCGGCAGCGGCGGCGGGGACCTTGCTAGGGTTTCGAGCGAGGGAGTGTGTGTGTGTGTGTGTGCGCACGCCTGAGGAGGTTTTGGGGTGTGTGTGTGTGTGTGTGTGTGTGTGTGTGGAGGGGGGGCGAGGGGTGTTTGAGGAAATGATGCGGGTACTGAAAATTTTACTACGCAGGAGTGAAATGCCGGGGCTATTGAAAATTTTGATGATAGTGCATCGCACATGGTCCGGAGATAACAACCGTGTGTTATGAATCAGAAAAACCCTCGATGCGGGCATATATTTTCTAGGGATGCAGGCGGGATTAGGAACAAGAAACATCGCACATGGTCCGGAGATAACAACCGTGTGTTATGAAACAGAAAAACCCTCGAGTCGGGTAGATATTTTCTAGGGATGGAGTCGGGATTGGGAACAAGAAACATCGCACACGGTCCGGAGATAACAACCGTGTGTTATGAAACAGAAAAACCCTTGAGGCGGGCGGATATTTTTGAGAGGGGGATCCTCGTGGAGCCCAATGTATTATACGGATGTGTGCGTGACAGGGGCACTGGCGTGGCACACGGTTAGTTTGAGTGAACCGTGTCTATTGCATCATCCGACTTGTCTAATGTTCATAAATATGGTGAAATATGACGTGGGAGAGGGTCAAAACACGAACACACTTGCATGTGGACCAAATTTATGTATGAAAATGGTGGTTTGATTTTCAAATACCAAATGCAACTTCGATGTGGCACCTATCTCGCAAAGCGCACGGTATTGCTTGCCCCCACCCCCTCGTGACGGCATGAAGGAAATCCTAAGCTATGAATGCATGCCCCCTCCCCACAACCGAGGTTCACCTAGCAAAGTGCGAAGTAGCTAGCAGCCCCCTCCTCTCTCGTGTCGGCGCGAAGGGAATCCTAAGCTATGAATGCATGCCCCCCCCCCAATTGAGGTTCACCTAGCAAAGTGCGAAGTAGCTAGAAGCCCTTCCCTCCCTCGTGTCGGCACGAAGGGAATCCTAAGCTATGAATGCATGCCCCCAACCGAGGTTCACCCTAGAAAAGTCTTGAAGTAGCTAGCAGCCCCCTCCCTTGTGTCAAGACGAAGGGAATCCTAAGCTATGAATGCATGCCCCCCAACTGAGGTTCACCTAGCAAAGTCTTGAAGTAGCTAGTAGCCCCCTCCCTCATGTCGACACGAAGGGAATCCTGAGCTATGAATGCATCCCCCCCAACCGAGGTTTGCCTAGCAAAGTGCGAGGTAGCTAGCAGCCCCCTCCCTCGTGTCGGCACGAAGAGAATCCTAAGCTATGAATGCATGCCCCCCAACCGAGGTTCACCTAGCAAAGTGCGAAGTAGCTAGCAGCCTCCCCCGTGTCGCCACGAAGGAAATCCTAAGCTATGAATGCATGCCCCCCCAACTGAGGTTCACCTAGCAAAGTGCGAAGTAGCAACCCCCCCCCCCCCACACACACATACACACTTGCAGTCGGCAGGCCAGAGAGGCATATCTCACCAAGATGGATCGTAAAACGGACCTAGAATAATCCACCTTGGTCGTACAACCTCTCTCTTGTTGTTGGTCAAAGTGATGGCCGTCCATGCGACCCCGGAGATGGCTAGCTCGCCAATAATCACGCAAGAAGCTAGTCCTTGAAGACAACCACTGCATGCGTGTGGCCCAAACATATGTATGGAGAGGTGTGTTTTTGAGTAACAGTGGAACAACTTTGATGTGGCACCGTGATTTCAAACTAGAAATCCCCACACCGAGTGAGGGTTAGGTTGACGATGCATATGTATGTTACACCATACTTCAAGCCAACGACGGGGATTCATGCATGCATGCGTGCATAGTATATGCACTCAAACTTATGGTCCGAATCTCACCATGACCTATACTACGATAACACGAACCAAATGAAGAATCCGCCATGGTAACCTATCTTGTTGTTGGTCAAGGTGATCATGGATGTCCGCGCGGGCCCACGAATATATAGGCTTGTCGCCGATAACCACGCGAGGGAGTGTACCATTCGAAGGCAACCACTACATGCATATATATGGAGGTGATGCATGCATGCATGTTTGAATACCATTTCACAACATTGATGTGGCACGTGCGTAAAAAATCGTGCACTAGCTCCCCAGACAGAGCAAGATCGGTTCAGACGTGTCGCTGTACTAGCCACTTTGACTTGATGGGAGGGATTCATGCATACACATGCATGTGTGTGTGCTCAAACTGTATCATGCATGTCATCCCAGAGCATGACCTATATATACATACCGTATTACAAGCAAAAATAATAATCCCCTCCTAAGTCAAATTAACCTCTCTTGTTGTCAGGCAAAAAGTAGTGATGGACCAAGCAGGCCCACAGATGGAAAGCATCAATATCGCTGATAACCGCTTAAGTGGGTGCGATAGGACAACCACCACCGCTTTGCATGTGGGCCAAACATATATATGTTGAATACCCAAAATGCACAACTTTGATGTGCCACATGCCTCAAAAACTGTAAAGCATGCACCCACATAGAGCGAGGTTCCTGAAGCGTACTACATATGATGGTCCCCTTCCCCCCTCTTCACTGCATACTATATGCTCCTGCCGTAATATGTACAACCCAAAAGAATCCTCATCGATGGTGAAATTAATTAACCTCTCCCGATGTAGGTCAAAGTGATGCATGCATGCATCGACGATGGCCTCGTGGGCCCACAGATGGAAGCGTCACACGTAAGTGTCCTAGCTAGGATAACCACCGCGTGCATGCATGTGGCCCAAAAAGGTGTTGTGTGATGTTTGAATAGCCAATTTCACAATTTTGATGTGGCACGTGCCTCGGAAACCAAAAAGTCACAACACTGAGTGAGGTGTACTTGTTCATGGACGCGTACGTATAGTATATATGCTAGTCCCCTCCCACCTCTTCGACGCGTACTATATACCACCATAACATAAACAAAAAAGATTCTACCTTGTTGGTCAAATTAACCTCACTGCCGGCTGTTCGTTAAAGTGATGGACGATGACCTCGCGGGCCCACAGAAAGCATCACACGTGAGTATCGAGTGTCGTGTAGGACAACCATCGACTGCATGTGGCCAAAACATGTATGTATGAAAGGGTTGTGTAATGTTTTAAATATTGATTTCACGACTCTGATGTGGCACCGGCCTGCCTAACAAAACGGCCAACCCACACGGTGGCTCACAACTCGTAGTGTACTGCAAGCCACCCGCCACCCCAAGACGCACACACCCACACACACCACGAATCCACCGCAACTACGATGCATGTTAAATTAATTATCCCACGGTGAACATATGTTACCAAAGGAGGGGCGTTTTAATTTCGAAAAAACCACAGAGATCATTAAGACGTTTTAGTACATTAATTGATTGATTTTCTACGGGTATAATGTGCAAAAATCAAAATTGAGCTACATGCACACGTGACAGTGCACCTAAATGGATTGCAAAAACACATGTGTCTCACTGGGTGCATGTTTACTCCCCGTGCAACAAATTTCAAACATTGAGAATCTTGATTTTTAAATTCTAGTACATCCAAAACTTATTTGAAGTTAATGAAAGTTATCATGTTGTCATATGGACACCAATACAAAGTGGCATTGTACTTTTTTTTGTCAAATTTGAGACCAGTTTTGATGTAATTTTTATCTAATTACAAACGGGAGATTTTTAATAGTTGGGAACCAATATCCTAAACAGATTATTTATTCGAACCGTGAGCGTTAGACCAACAATGGATATGTGCCATGCTTCGGTTAAGCAATAAAGCGACAACATTAATAATCCAAATAGAAAAACAATATACGTGCCGTCGCGCGACCCGCCCGCCGCGCAGGCAGACGGGGAGGCGTGCGTGCAGTCCGCCGCGAGTAGGCGTGAGTTGACGGGACGCATGTGAGTAGTCCACCGCGTAGGCAGATGGGGAGGCGTGCGTGCAGGTGTGTGAATTGACGGAGGCGTGCTCGCTGCGTAGTGTCATCAGGAGGCGTGCGAGTACCTGTGTGAAATTTTGGTAGGCATGCCAGTAGTCCGGTGCGCAGGCTCACCGGGAGGCGAGCCATCGGTTTGACCGCCGCCCGCCTCTCTCCCACAAATCCCACTACTCCATATTAATGGTGCACCCGAGCGGCTGCACCCCCCATCCCCGCCACACACACACAATCCTCTCTCTCTGCTTGTATCGTCGACGCTGCTCTCTGTCCTCAAAGCCGTCAGTGTATGAGGATGCCGCCGAAGCGCCCCATCGGAGGGAGTGGCGACGCCGGGGCTACTAAAGCACCGAACGGTGTGGAGATGGAGACAGAGGTTGCCGTCATCGCCGGTGAGTTATCGCTGCACCCTGACCTCGTCGACGGCGTCGAGCTTCCACAGCCGGAGGCGGAGTTCCACACCGACTCTGGTGACGACCCCGGTGACGACGGTCATCTATACCCATTTTTGTGTCAAATAGATCATAGGGTTTCTCTAGTTACTCTTGCCTCCCCCTTTTTGGAATAGAAATCCTATGGTTATGTTCTCCCAATCCATGAAATCTGAGTAAGTTTGGTTAGATCCATGTAGTGTATTGATTGTTTGTACGGTACAAGTGATAAGTGATTAGTTGTTTCATCTGTGCAAATGATTTCTGCTAGTAATCCGACTGGCACTACTAGAAAAACCGCTACTAATGGCGCACCTAATTTGGCCATTAATGGCGCATCACTGGTGCGCCATTACTAGCACGCCATTAGTAATTTTTACTAATGGCGCACCAGTGGTGCGCCATTAGTATCTGATATACTAATGGCGCACCACCGGTGCGCCATTAGTATAGGCTACTGATGCGCCATTAGTATGCCTCCGGGGCCATGTATACCAGTGCTTTGGCATACTAATGGCGCACGACCACGAGATCGCCATTAGTAACGCGGCATACTAATGGCGCCTCGACCAATGATCGCCATTAGTATGCTTTGTCATACTAATGGCGCCTTTCGTCATGTGATGCGCCATTAGTATGAATATTAGGTTTTTTTTTATTATTTTCTATTTTTTGCACAGGTTACAAAATGTATAATTTGACAAAATATAGACAGCACACATCAACAACAGATTCATCGAATACAATAGAAGATTAGTCTTTGAATACAATTCATCATATTAGTCTCCAAATACAATTCATCATATTAGTCTCCGAATTGAAAAGACCGAACAAAGATAGAACATTATATTACAAGTCTTGAGACCGCGAGTAGCGAGTTTGTCTTCACATTACAAGTCGATATCGATCATCTAAACTACCATCACATAGAAGAGAGCTGCGGTCATCACGATGAGCATCATCACGATGAAACTCGTCTTCATCCGGTTCCTCCAACGCTCCCTCCCCTCTCCGCTAGATAGCGGGCGTATCTAGATTCGCCCTCGGCCCTAGTGGTGTACCCTTTGTGCTGTTACCGCTGAATCGGTGAACCTGTCTCGACACTCCTCCCATCATCGAGACTCGAACCTTACCCTTGTACACGACATACGTCGGCATCGCTATGAACTAGCCAAGCGAAACGTTAGTACCAATTCACAGACAATACATAAGCAATATATAAGTATGCAACAGAATGATCGGAAGAGAAAAGCAAGACATTAATAGCATCGATTACATCTAAGTTGAACGACTCTCGAAACCAAAGAGACATACTACAAGTTCATTAAAGTTTAATTACAACATGAGCCAATCGATGTTTCAGAACTAGACACAGCATCACTGCTTTCGACTCGACTCAAGGGACCGGAGCGTGGATGAAGCCGCCGTCTATCGTGGGAGTCATGAAATAATGGTCGTTGTCAGCCTGCATTTGTAGCATTGTGTCGATGTCACTGTTGGACGGTTGATTGTTGAGGTAGAACTGCCCCGAGGTATGAAGGACATCTTGATGGATGATTTCCGCAAACTCCGACTGGATGCGAAAGAATTCTTGTCGGAGGTCCGCGTCCTGGATTGCCGACACGCTCTTTCCCCAATCTTTGAGTTTACTCGGTAGCAGAAGTTGATGATGGTCCCGTACGATCGCCCGCATGTGATGGATGGCGTAGTAGGCACCCTTCTGACCGCCAGGCGGATGCTTGACGCAGCAGAACGTCGTATTGTGGGAGAACACGTGCTTGCTGTACTTACGAATAGGCCTGGTGAAGGTGCCTCCAGATTTGGCGTAGCCGGGGAGAACATCATCAAGAACCTTCTTGACATTTGTGTAGTCTACGTTCGGATGACGGTCCGGTCGAAATCGTGGCCATGGAATATTTGGGGCTTAGGAGGATGAGCGTGCAACATGTGTCACTGCAGAAAACACGGAATGTTAAAAGAAAACGATCGAAATGTAAGAATTCATATGTTACGGGCGGTTGAGGGAGGACTTACTTGGGAAAGTAAGGCACGAGGAAGTGATCCTTATCTTGGTTTGCGAATGACGCGCCGAGGTAAGAACTCGCGACTTGCGGTCCCAGCGCTGCCCAAGATCTTGGCACGCATGTAGAAGGGGTCGACTATCACGATGTCGGGGTCTTGTCACGAATGATCCGCATCTCCATACTCAGCGAAAATAGCCGAGCGAAGGTGTAGTGCAGCGGATGAAGGTTCAACATAGCGTGGATGTCATCAAAACGCAGGACGATCGTCGCCCGATGGAGTTATCCACAAAGCCCTTGCCCTCCGCACCTTGGCCGCGAAAACGGGTATGCCACATCCTTCTCCACGAGACGCCGCTTCTCCAAAGAAAGAACACTGTCATGCAGACTCCGCATAGCACGGTTGCAGCATTGAGCATATTTGTCGGTAGCATCGCCCTACCCGCCACATGCACCCTCCTCGAGATATCCTGTGGTGAAGGTGGCCCGTTCTGAGCACGGATCGTACTCTGTGCCGGCTGGCTCGCACCCTTCTTAGTCTTTATTTTGCGTGCCTTCTTCTTCTCCTGTAATGGGACCGAGTTTTGCTCACAGACCGCCTTCTTGAGTGTGTTGGGGCTGATAATATTTCGCACCTCGCCTATCTCGAGGCTCGGTGAAGTCGGCAGGTGAGGCGTCTCTCGAGAGCTGAACGCCAGACGGCGCTGTTGCAACTTAGCTTCTCCGTGGTACAGCTAGATCACACACGTCTTTTGTTGGGTTTGGTTCTGAGAAGGAGGCCCCATGAAGTCGCCATCGTACCCATGATCGGCAAAGTCTTGATCGGCGTTGCCAAATGTATCATCGCCGCCGTCGTCGTCGTTCGATCCTGTGCCATATGCATGTTTGGGTCCGATGGCATAGGGATGTCCGCACCGTTCGGGCGGTCTTGCCATGGGGCCGACTTGGCGCCGCACGACCGGGCGGTGTTGTCTTTGGGTGGTGTCCCCGCCTCAAACGAATCTGGCTCTTCGCCAAAGCAGGGCCAGCTCAAGCATGCGCCGAGGGTCATCACGTCATCATCGTCGGCCCGATGGGTCGATTCGAGGTAACAACTCGTCGCAGCCTAGCAGCACCAACCAGTTGAACCCTAAACAAGTTGGGTGGCATCTGGGTACCGTGGAACAAGGGTTGCCGGTTGAACTATTTTGCCCTTGGCGACATCGACCAACTTCGTTGTTCACGAAGTGGAGGAGAGTGCACGGAACGTCGGCGGCGCCTCGCGAAAACATGTAGGGCGTCAGGATGCCCGATCAAAAGGCAAGGAGATGAAGTCCTCGGCCGAGAGAGGCTTAATTAGTTACCGTGATGATGGCGTCGAGCTCGGCTAATGTAGAGGCACCGCCAACGGCGGGCGTCTGCGATTGACGGAGGGCCGCTTGCTGCAGAGGTGCCGCCGGCGACACCCGGTGCATTAAGCTCCCGCGGTTGGCGCCGGAGACACCAATGCCGCCCCGCCGAGGCACCAATGGCCCCGCCATCGCATTATGCGAGTTGCTAGCCGTGAAGCTAGGAATCGGGCGGCCCTGTTGGCCGCCCGCAATCCACGAACTCAACCCGAGATCAAGGTAGGCACAATGGCGGTGATCGCCGCCCGAGTCGTTGTTCCACTTGCTCTTGGATAATCTCCGAATCCGTGCCACCTGTGCCTTGAGTTCTTGAACCTCTCGCGCTGGCTTTCCGAGCTGGTCTTTTTCTCCTTCCGCACACCAGCGGTATAGTATGACCCCATTTTGTCGACAAGCCTTTGCCGCCACACGACCAGCCGACGCCGGCCATCGAGCTTATCCTTGTTCTTCATTACATTCAACCCCTATTTAGAGTGGTGTCCCAAGGGTTGCTCTTAGTCGACCCAGCGCCATCGCTTTCAATCGCCATGGAAGGAATGTGAACCATTTAGAAATTTGGCTTCATTAATTAGAATGCAACCATATGGAGCTAATTACGCGGGGTGTATTCCTTACTGAACAAGCTCAAGCTGCCCGGTCTTGGATCCGTGGTAAGCTCCTTTGTTTTCGGGTCCTTCTTGTACCGGCCCCGACAAAGTTCCTGGTCCGCTTGTCACCAGATTTATCAAGAGGGCGGTAGGCCTTGCTCGCACGGTCCGCCTCCTCCTTGTCCCATATAGGCTCCGCCACTCTGAACCGCCGGGACCGAGTGTGTGTTCCCCTATGTTCAGCTCCGCATTTGTTTCCACTCACTTGATTGGGAGTTTGCGGTGCTCGAGCAATTGATCTTGAAGTCGTTGTAGTCATCTTCGTGATCGAAGGATTTTTCTCCTTGATCTTCTCGATAACTCTCACCTTTCTCGATCATTCTTTTCACATTGCTTTTCCAAGTAGACAGGGCCTTGCTCATGTTCATGAGGGCAACATTGTTCACTTTATTCCCTTTGAGGCTTGTGTTTGCAAATTCAGCGGGGAACTTGTATCGTTCGTGCAGCTTCGTGAAGAGGAGGTTGCGCAAATTCCCTCTGTCAGATGCGTCGGGTTCTCGGTGTTGATCGAGACGGTGCTCGGACAATGCACCCGAGCTGAAGCGAGTACCCTTGACTATTCGCTCGGCGCCGCTGGATTCCCGTTGAGTCCACTTTAGTAACTTCCTCCTTGAGGGTGCGGAGCACGGTCGGGCGCCGTCCTTCCATTGCCTCTTCGGTTGGCTGCCATCGTCGCGGCGCCGCCATCATCGATGGTGGCATCCTCGGCGGCACCATCGGTGGTGGCATCGGTGTGGTCATCCTCGGCGGCACCATCGGTGGTCTCGGGATCGGTGGGAAGGCGACGGCCTCATACAAGTGAGGTTGTTCCTCCATCTCCGGGACAGCTCCTGAATGCCTTGCCGCCCAACCCCGGCCTCATCGTTAGGGCCATGTTTTCTCTAAATAGAAACAAAGCTTGGTCAAAAGTTGGTTATTGTCAACTAACAAGATCATGGTCTCATCATTTAGGGTTTGTCGACACCGAGGCATCCTAAAATGTAAGCTTTTATCATTGAGGGTTTTTCGACGCCGAGGCACCCTAAAAGCCTAAGCTTTCATCATTTCGGTTTTTATCGACACCGAGGCACCCTAAAAGCCATGCATTAGTCACAAGTACGCCGGGCACTTGATCCTACTTAATTAACTACTACGATACCTCGCCCATGCATTAGTCACAGTACCCCATATGTCCTATTTTTAGCAAAGTCATGCTAAAATTCACGGAAAATTTCAGCATGACCTTTGCTGAAAATAGGACATATGGAGTACCAATTTACCGAACGGAAGTTAATCGACATTCCGCAAACTCAAGGGCCTCTCGGGTACCTGCAAAATCATTATCAGGTGGACATGGATGCAATGTCACATGTCACATGGATCCCACACCCACAGGAGCTGGTGAAGCTTCATGTGTATTTCACTTAAAACCAGCGACTAAAGAGCTTTATGTAGAAAACAAATCACTCCACCAGCTCACAGGATCATCCCTCTAAGCAATTACTCAAAATGGGCACTAGCTGCAAAATAAACATTTTACAATCTGAACTTTTTGTAACTGATGTTTTTGTAACCCCTAATCCCATAATGTCACATACCGACGCTTATGGGAGAAGTATGTCACATACCGATAAATACTCCCTCCATCCCATAATGCAAGACATTTCGACACACTGTCAAAAAATGTATCACATTACAGAGACGGAGGAGCATTGGTCACAACCCCTTTAATCTCTCTCGCCTACTTTTTCTAAAACCTAACAGAGTGCATCCTAAACTTAGGAAAAACAAAGGCACAAATAATTCTGCAAGACATTACAAATAATTCAAGAATTTGAGAATAATCAGAGGAAATTAATCAACTTGTAAATTGATAAAGAATAATATATTGAGAATATCGACTGACACGCTTTTGACAAAATCATCGAGGTGCATTGCTTATAGGAAGTTATTAATACGTAACAAGAAACCAAAATCTTCCTCCTCTCATGCTGCCGTTACAAATAATGTCATTGTCCAACAGGTTCTGAGTTTTAGAACAATCAAGCCAATGCCAATAGGAACAAATATATTTTAGCTACTAGAAACACGATAGTCACAGCTTGTCCCGAACCTTAACAACAAGTACAAAAACTCCATGCCATGGACAACCGCGCTTCGAAGATGCAAAATGTAACGAATGTTCCACATGAGCAGAGAACAGCAGCTCGACGTTGACTGAATTAGAAATTTTTCTTTTGGGTTTATATTATCATTTGCATCAGATTCAGTGACATTAATAGAGAGCAACATTAAAACAACCATTCATGCTTCGGTCATAAGAATTTGGATTTTATACTCTACTAGCTAAACACAGATGCAAGATCCAAGAGTTCAAGAGTTGAAACAACAAACCATAAAGAGTTCAGAATCAGTAGTCTACTAATTGTGATTTGATTAAATGGCAGCCGCTGAGCCGACACCAATCATCTCTCAAATAAGTACACACCACTCACACTGTTTGTGCATCGCTGCCATTGTATGAAAATCAGTTGTCTTAACCAAGACAGCAATTTCTCTCAACCAATATTGCTTTTTATTTGCATTATCACGCCAAAGACATTATACCGAGCAGATGCGGTGAGCATATACAAAATAGAAACTTGAAGTATAGAAAACTATAATATCATTCGTATTTTTATCCCTCGGTGATTACTATTAGCGATGCTATTTTCATACAAAGTATAGAGCACAAAGACGCCGACAACTTGTTCTCAACCTTGCACAGCCGACAACGGCTCTAGCTAGCACAGGAAATGGCCATGATCTTGTTCTTGGAACGAATTTATTCACCGATGAATCACCATGAATCTCCATAATCCATCGAACCCCAGCCTAGTTTACCAAAAAAATCAATCTGCCATGACAGGGGACGAACCAGCCGCATACCTTGCTGCGAGAGCTGGAATCGGCGATGTCGACGACAGGTTGAGGGCGAGGATGGCCGCCTTCTCCGCTCGTCACGACGCCGGCCGCTTCCGCTCCCTGGTTCGGGGCAGCGGGCGACGGACGGTGGTGTTAGCGGCGCGGGCGACGGTGGTGTCGGGCGGCGTCGAGGGCGGCGGGCGACAATGGCGTCGCGGGGGGTCGGCGGCGGGCGACGGTGGTGTCGGGCAGCGCCGAGGGCGGCGGGCGGCAGTGGCGTGGGCGGGTCGAGGGCGGCGGGCGACGGTGGTGTCGGGCGGCGGGCGGCGGTGGCGCCGAGGGCGGCGGGCGACGGTGGTGTCGAAGCGGGCGACGTGGCGCCGAGGGCGGCGGGCGACGGTGGTGTCGGGCGGGCGACGGTGGCGCTGGAGAGGAGATCGGGAAGGGATCGGGCGCAGGGCAAGGGAGAGAGAGGATCGGTGCAGTAGAGGCGCCACAATACTAATGGCGCACCACCCTCGGTGCGCATATAAGTACATACATACTAATGGCGCACCAGGTGAGGTGCGCCATTAGTATTTTTTATTTCTTTCGAGCCAACAGTTATCTACCACCGACTGATACATGTCAAGTCTTCTACTAGCTCGACCGGTCAGCAGCTATTTCTCACACCAGAGGTCTGGGTTCGATTCCTGTGCTCCATAATTTTTTTATGCATTTAAAATGCTGTTTGATACTTATTTGTGTTTAAATATGTTCAAACTTTTTAAATCATAACAGTAATTTTTTATAAGATAGTAATAATTTTTTAAAAATATCATCAAACAGTAATGCCGGTGGAGCGGGGGAGGTCTTGGGGTGCGGGGGGGTCGGTGGCGGTTGAGTAGGGAGGGTGCGGGGGGTGGCGTGGCGGTTGAGTAGGGAGGTGCGGGGGTCGGCGGCGGTTGAGTAGGGAGGTGCGGGGTCGGCGGTGGTTGAGTAGGGGAATCGAGAGGTGCGCGGGCGATCGGGTGGCGGTTGAGTAGGGGAATCGAGAGGGTGCGGGCGGTCGGCGGCGGCGGTGGACCGGATCTGGGTGTCTGGGGTCAAGGCGGCGGTTGAGTAGGGAATCGAGAGGGTGCGGGCGGTCGGGCGGCGGCAGTGGACCGGATCTGGTGAGGTGGGATAGCGATCGAGATGGAGGAGGATCGAGATCGAGTGTCCATGAAATTAAAAAATATTCATGATAGTTCAAAAAGTGCCCATGAAATATAATCGAGAAATGAAGTCTACGATTTAAATACAATCGATCTTAGCTAGCTATCTGTTCACAATCTTCTTGCCCTTCTTTTTCGCAAATGGAGTTCTTCTATGGAACCGACGTCCTTTAGGTAGGGTGGTCCCGCTTCTTCTTGTGGTGTATGCTGCTACTTCATCATCGTCGCCATGTTCGATCCTCGGTCGCCGTGCTTGTCAAGTATTGCTCATTGGCTACTCCATCCATTCCGATGATCTTCCTTTTGCCTCTCCTCACGACAACACGACCGGGCTTTGGCGGGTCGGTAATGAAGAAGCATTGGTCCACTTGGGAAGCCAGCACCCATGGCTCATTTTTAGCGGTGACGCTTATGCCCATGGTCTTGGATTTGGCTTCGGGTATAACCATGGTGGTGAAATACCGGTCTTCTTTTATGACGTTCTTGGCCCATCTCACACGGAACATCGTGACCTTCTCTCAACAGTAGCTCAGCTCCCAGATCTCCTCGATCCTTCAGTAGTATCTGTCCTTGTCGTTACGGTGTAGGATTCCATCGTTACCCGGAGTTCGATAACCATCGCTCTTCATGTCCTTGGCCTCGTGTAGAATGTGTAACCGTTGATATCGACGCCTCATAGGTCATCAGGTTGTGCTCGGCGCCCTGTGACAAGGCGAATATGAGTTGTTCTTCCGCGGAAGAATCCTCATGTAAAGGGTACGACGAAGCTTCGCTTGAACCAACGCGTGAAACATGAGTTGTGCTCTTTGAGTATATCTCGTCCGCCCTCTGTTGGCCTCGGTCATTGTACGCCTTCTTAATAAAGGTTTTGTGCTCTACCACCCAAGGATCGACCACGTCTATGTGTTGTAGCGCGACTAGGTTTGCTCTTTCAAAGTCGGCGAGTCGACCCTCGAAGTCGACATGCATTTCGCGGCGACCCTCGCGTTGACCCCATCCAGCGAGCCTGCCGAGGTGCCTGTTGACGGCAGACCAACGGGGTTCTCGATGCCTAGATAATTCATGCAGTAGGAGATGCACTCTTCATTTTGTGTTTTACCTTCATCTCCAGAGCCATGAGCGTTACTTTCAGGCGGGTATCCTCGGGCCTGCATCCTTCATACAATGGAGTAACCGCATCTAACCAAGTTGATCCATCTTGGCTTTCTCTCGGGCGGCAGCTCTTGCGTTATCCGTCTCGCTTGAGAAGCAGCTCTTGAATATGAGGGTCCTGCACCCAGCCCATCGATGGTCCAGCTTCGTCGCTCCGCCAAAGATCATCATCATGTCCTGCATCTTCTTCTACATGATGACTGTACAGCATCACCGTCGTGATCATCTCCCGGGATTCTTCGTCTTCTCGCCCGCCCGAGCAGCGGTGGTTGTCTTGCTGCCCTTCCTCATTTCTTGCCCGCCCCCATGGACGACTTCATAGTCATATTCATCACCTTGCCACCGATAGCCATCCATGAAACCACGCAAGAGCAGGTGGTCCCGCACCTGCTCGAATCCGGGTCCGCAATAAGGCTATTCATCTTGCATCTTCGACACGGACATCTTATCTCCGCCTCGTTCTTTTGAAGCATCTCGCCTTCGGACCTCAAAAACCTATTCACGATGCCCTTGGGTCATCGTGCGGACCATGGTCGTCAAGGGTAGAGCAAAACGATATTTTAGAACCAAGAAAAATTTGGCATGACTTTCCTAAAAATAGGACCAAAAGAATGCTTAATGCCAAAATTCTACTAAACGGAAATGAATCAACATTCCGCAAAATATTGGCAACTATCGCATTTCAAATACCGTACACCTCCAAACACAAACACATATGCAAAACCACAAACATATGCAACACCACTTAACATACATAGATCTAGCTAGGCCATAAAAAGTGCATGTGCACATTGTTGTAGGGAGAACAACATAAATATAGCTTCGCCCTTACTTACCTAGCAAAACAAGGTAACTTAACCACTTAATTTGAATGAATTTATGGTGGAAATGAGGTGAAAAGAGGAGGCACCCGAGACAAGGAGGAGGCGGTGGAGAGAATGAAGTGGGAGAAAGTGAGTGTGGGAGGAGAGGCTGTCCAAAATATCTTGTTGTTGCCCACTTACTAATGGCGCACCAACCACAAATGCGCCATTAGTAATCCAGGTTACTAATGGCGCACTTCGGTGGTGCGCCATTAGTAGTTTTGCAAAAAAAACATACTAATGGCGCACTACACCACGGTGCGACATTACTAGTTTAAATTAGTAATGGCGCACTGCATGAAAAGCGCCATTAGTAGTTTTGCAAAAAAGGAATAAAAAATAATAAAAAACAACATTAGTGGCGACTCTCAGCAGGTGCGCCATTACTAGTTACAACTAGTAATGGCAAGATCGCTCGTGGATGCGCCATTAGTATGTTTGGACAAAGCACTAGTTCAATTTTTTGATACTAATGGCGCACCGTGTGCCAAAGCGCCATTAGTAGTTTTCAACTCTAATGGCGCATCGTAAGGTGGTGCGCCATTAGTAGATATTTAATGGCGCACCACTTGTCTGGTGCGCCATTAGTGTCAATCCCATCTATAGCCCTTTTTCTAGTAGTGTGGGGTTAGTGTTCGTGCTAATAATTCCTAACCAGGACTTGACAATTGATTTTGAATGACCTACATATGTTTGTGCCATTGTTTTCTTCAAGATTGGTCTATACATAGACGATTGTGCTTAAAAATAGAACCATGATCTCTGGATATGTATAAATAAATAGCCATAAATTCCTAATCCTACTTCACAACATGTAATCATTGATTTGATGCCAAATTTGTTTTACTATTTGTATAGGTGCTGTCTGACGATGTGGACAACGAGGATGAACATGGCCAGAGGAGGTACAAGAGGCAAATCCTGAGGGAGCTTTATGCGGGAATGCATAACAGGCATATTAGGACCTGGAACAACGGCTACTGATGCCCATTTTGCAACCACAAGCTTCATGACGCGTATCTATGACTGAAGCACCTCGAGCTCATCACCATCTGCCTCTCAAACGGTGACATAGAGCGTCTGCTCCATGGCTGTACTATACTCGAGTACCTTCGTCTTCAGGTGATCAATGGGTTGAGTACCTTCCACATCACCTACATGACTCTCCGGACTATTTATGTGTGTTGCTAGTGGGGCAGCGAGACATCACAAGACGTGTACCACGGTATGGTCATTGGGGACACACCTGCACTTGAGATTACTTATAGTTGATCAAGAAGGTCCAACAAGAATCAATGTCATTTTGCCCCAAAATTGATAGTGGTGGGCCACTCGTCTGGCAAATACTCCGAACTTGTTATTGGATCCACACCCGTTCAGGTACAACAGCCGCCTTCCACCTCTCCTTCTACAAATTTACATTATTTCTAATTTTGGAGATGTTTGTTCGTCTGTCATTCAGAAAATGATTCCGACAAGCTTGACCCCGAAAATGCGCACATTGAAGGTATTGGCACTAGAATCTATCGGCCCCAACCTGGAGCAAGTTGTCAGTTTCCTGAGATGCTTTCCGTGCCTGGAGAAGCTATATATCGAGGTGATGTTCCTTTCCTGTTAAATGTTAACCATAAGGGATTTCAATTTGTGACACCATTTTCCAAGTTTACAATGACAATGTACTACGATTTCTGAAGGATTCTTTTGGAGGATTTCAGTACATACATGTCCCCCCCCCCATATTGGTTGCTTGATCCATATGGTGACAATCAATAAGCATTTCTCCTTTGGATTCATCTGTACTAGTTTTCTTAGGGAACTTTTCATCCACTCCAACCTCTTGTGAAGAAGGCTACATTTTTCTAGAATGTAATCAAATGCCCATGTTAATCATGTCAGATCGAAGATGGCATGTTAGTGCATTTTAGAAATCTTGCAAAGCAAATAGGCCTATAGTAATGTTCAAAACTGCATGTAGGCACTAACACGTTTTCTTCTTTTGCAGATAAGATTAGGCCCAGTGGTGGATAATGTGATACAATATAACAATCACGTCGAATGCCTAGATCTGCATCTCTCAAAAATTACTTTGAACTCCTACCGAGGGACCTTGCCAGAGATAATATTCGCCAGGTTCTTTGTTCTCAGAGCAAGGGTGCTGAAGGAAATGAGGTTTGCCCTACATTTATTTTGCAAAAATGAATGGTTTGTTGATCAGTGTTGGCGCCTGTGGCAGAATGGAATAGGCTCCAGAAATGCCAAATTTCATTTTGGAACTTCAGATGACAAAGTACTCGGATGTCATCGTGTCAACCCCATACATGACTTCTCAGTGGCTGACCCCTTTGCAAAAATTGTGAGGTTTCGAAACCAGACTTAGATGTGGTAATATTAGTTTGAACCTCTCTAATATCCATGTTTAGCTGATCAGCACGAGCGTTTGCAGCTGATGAGCTGAATTTCATTTCTAATATCAGTTTGAACCTTGTAATCTTCGAATTTGAGCCATATAACTCTGGAATTTGAACCTTGTAATATTTCGAGCTTTTGTGGTACAATCGTTGAAATGGCATCGTATGAGACTCGTATATTGCTAGCACTATTTTGACCTTAATATGCAATGGTCCTAGATTTTATTAACCATTCTCGAATCTGTTTACCTTGTCGATCTTAGAGCACATGATCTGTATAGCTAACTCGACTGCGATCTTCGACATTATTGCACACAGTTGGTTTCTTCCACCGTGTGCACCATAGGGCGCAGAATTTATTATCACACTCGAGTGTCCATCATCACCCTTCTGTTTGACCTCATCACCCACGGTTAAACTTATGACCGAAGTCATTCCACACACTTTGTTTTTACAAAGATTTTTGCCAATAATCGCCCACGATTTGTCCCTCTTCTAGCCGACGCGTGGCCAAACTATCCGGGCGGGAAGCTTGCGCGGTAAACAGCGTGGTAGCGCGGGAACAGGCTCACCGATGATACATTTGGCGCCTCTTTGAGCCCATGCATGCGGTTCGGTGTTGTCAAGCGTGCATTGGAATCCACCGCTATGAACGCCGTGACAAGACATGACGATTACAGGCCGGCCGGCCCCCATTTATTACAGCGGCCATTTAACTCTTGTGTCTCTTCAACCTTTTGATCGCGCCCCACCATTGCGAGAAGCACACCCACCACGAGAAATTCTTAGAGGGTACCTGCGCGGCTCCAATGGCGCTCCGAGCGGCTGCCGACGACAAGCAGCAGTTCACCACGCGTGCCGTGTGTAACGCCCCGGATTCGATGCGCCAGGTGTCCGCCATTTATTCGCCGTCGTTGCCATGTCATGTGCTTGCGTGTTGCACTTTGCCATGTCATCATTTGCAATTCATATCATGTCATCATGTGCATTTCATTTTGCGTACGTGTTCGTCTCATGCATCCGAGCATTTTCCCCGTTGTCCGTTTTGCAATCCGGCACTCCTATGTCTCGGCGCCCCCTTTTACCTATTTTCATGTGCGGGTGTTAAACGGTCTCGGAATGGACCGAGGTTTGCCATGCGGCCTTGGTATAGCACCGGTAGACCGCCTGTCAAGTTTCGGATCATTTGGAGGTCGTTTGGTACTCCAACGGTTAACCGGGTAACCGCAAAAGCCTCTTTTGTATTGCATCCCAACACCCCTTCCAAAGTGGGCCAAAACCCAGCAAACTCCCATCCATGCTCTCGGTCGTTCGATCACGATCGCGTGGCCGAAAACCGCACCTCATTTGGACTCTCCTAGCTCCCTCTACCTATAAAACTAGACCCCCCAAAAATCGCAGTCCAAATCCCCCGAAACCCTAAAAATCGTCCCTGCGCTCACCGGACATGTCCGCCGCCACCGGACGAAACCGCCACCGCCGACTAATCCAATCATGGCCCACCACCTGTCCCCCGCCGTCCCAGCGTCGCGGCCCGCCCTGCCCAGCCGGCCAGCGCGTCCGCCGCCGCCCGCTCCGTCCCGCCCGCCCGGCCGCCGCCCTCGGGCGCGCCTCCGCCGCCCGGCGCCTCATGCCGCGCCGGCCTCCCGCCGCCGCCATAGCGCCCGGCCCCGCCGCCCGCCCTCGCCCGCGCCGCGAGCACCTGGCCTCGCCGGGCCCCGCCCGCGCCGCCCGGCGGAATGGCGCCAGCGCGGCGTCGGCCGCCGGGCCCCGCGCCGCGCTGCCAAGGCCATACCTCTGCCTCAGCTGGCGCCCCCAGCTTGCGTCTCCCACCAGGGCCGGCCGCGCTCGCTTCCGCCGCCCGGCCGCCCGCCGACCTCGACCGGCGGCGCCCTTCTTCCCCCCTCCCGGCGTCATCTCCGCCATCTCCGGCGACGAACCCCGGGATCCGTGCATGGTTGACTTCTTCCCCCCCTCCAAATCCACTAAGTCCCGAGCGTTTTCAGTAATTTTCATGCATTTTCATCATGCCATAACTCTGCATCCGTAGCTCCGTTTCGTGCGTGTAATTTGTCAAATTGTTCGTCTCGATGAGTAGATCATTTCATCTCATTGCATCATTTTCATTTGAGCTCATCTTGATGCCCTAAATGCTGTTACAAGAGTGCTATGTGATGTTAGTTTCTGATTCTTATCAGAACTTGCACTTTTGTCATTTTTGCCATGATTGATGTGTGCATCCTATGGACTTGAGTCCTACATGTGTTTTGTAATATGCCATGCCATCTTTCCAGGGGTGTATGCCACGTATTTTTGTGATCTATGTGGTGACTAGCACAAGCATGCAAAGTAGGCTTCCTGATGTTGCTGATTTCAGCCCCTGTTTTGCTGATATTTTCATGCCATGTTAACTTGATGCTACCGAGAGATCCATGCATATTTTGAGATACTTCATTAAGGATGTTTTGTTCTACATGTCTTGCTCTATCCATCCATGCCCTTGTTTGCAATTATGGAGTGCCATAGCTTGAGTCAATCGAGCTCTAATTTTGCTATAAAATGTTCCTGGCAGATTGTTTACATGTCATTCAATTTTGCCAAGGTTGTTGTAGTTGATCCGTGTATGCTATGATGTTGTTCTTGCCATGTATAGCTTCTATGCCATGTCTTCTTACTGTTGGATGCCTTGCCATGCCATGTATTGCTCTGTGGTGAGTGGTTCAAGCTCACCAACATGCCTACTTATTGTTGTTCCTGCCATGTTCAAATCTGTAATATAACTTGCCATGTTTACATGGGTGCCATCATATTTTCTGATCCTTTTTGGCTTATGGTCAGTAAAGGACTTATGTTCTATGCAATTAGTAGATTCATGCCATGCCTTTGTTTTCCATGATAAGTTCCTGTAGCATGCTGTTTGATAGCTCTAAACATTGCAACCTGATGTTATTTCTGCCAATGCTTGAAACTGTTATTATTTGCAATCTTGCCATGTGTGTTTGAGCATGTTC
>JAHIAM010005083.1:0-34957 GCA_021605205.1 Aegilops longissima
CATTAGTCACGATAAGTGTACTAGATGTTCCCCTTCAAAATGGCCAGTTGTTGGCACCCTTTCCGCTCAATATTTGGGGAGAGGCCCAGGTCTTCCGCCTATAAATAGAGCTAGTCACCACCAAGGCAAAGGGCGGATAGATCAGAGAGATCGAGCGACATCTGCATCGGCATCTAGAGAGAGAGAAAGAGTGGCGACTGAACTCCCCTAGCAATTCATTGCCCCAGCCAAGAACAGACCCTCGCGAGGCTGTTCTCCCCCTGTACTGTTCATCATCAGCCCCAGAGGCAATCCACCACACCACACACTGGAGTAGGGTATTACACCACAATGGTGGCCTGAACTAGTATAAACCTCGTGTCCCTTGTGTTGTTCTTTGTGTAGTTTAGATCCTTGCGAGGCAACGAGACATAGGTAGGTTGGAGGTGCGATCTCCACGTGCACCCCAGAGTTCGAACCTAGAGGGTCTGTCGGAACCCGAAATCCCACAATGTAAGTACAGTGATAGACGACGTTTATTCCTTACAAGAGGACTGCAGAGCTAAACCTCTTCAAAAGCATTCGGTTGATTCTAAATTTATGTAAGAGTCCATACAGATCTTATAATATCCACCAAATGGATGATAACGAGGCTAACATGTGCAGTGATGCTACATAATCAAACAACTATGGAAGTAAGTATGGTCATACAGGGCAAGAGGTACTCACAAGAGCAATGCAGTGTGCAGTATGGTTGCGAGATTCTATGGTCCCTTGAGAATGAATGTTCTTCTGCTAACAGTTTTTGTACAAGTGAGACATTAAGGCAAATGCAGAAATGTAGTTCAAATTGTGATGTGATATCATAGACAGTACCTTACGCTGCAGCCGAGACCAATGTGTAACAAGATTATTCCAGTCACCGTCGGATAAATGTAGCACCGGAGACTTTACAGAAATTTCGTTTAGAGGCTTGCCATCGAAGTGCGCTTGCCTCAGGTAGGAACGATACTTCATCAACGAGTGCTTGAAAAGCGCAACCAACCCTTGCTCGTCTTCACAATCTAGTTTGGTCCTCGCCTATTTAAAATAATGAAATCTTGTGTCTTCTGTCAGCAGAAACATATGCAGTAATGACCATGAATAACATTAGTACATTACTTATGCGTAAGTTGTGGAGGAAGACTGGAAATTTTTCTGTGTCTGCGGTATAATCTTTCCATGAAGGAAAGATGCGCACAAAGTTCCTGACAACAATATAAGCTTCGTCTTCTAAACTAGGAAGAAATGGAACAGGGGTCCTATTTGCTGCAATTGGGGCTCTCTCTGGTTAGAAAAGGGATTTGGTAACTGGATTTGGTGTACTCTTTGCTGGAATGGGGGTTTTGCATCGTAGAGATGGTGCTATGTCAATTGGTATAATCATAATGTCTGCTGCAGTTGGGGTCTGCTGAGTTGGGGCATCATAAATGATCAGTGTAGTAGGGCTAGAGTCTGCTAGAGTTGGGGTGTTTTGTGGGTCAGGTGATATTGCAACTACACCTAATGGGCTATTTGATTTATCAGGCGCCACTACCTTTTCCAAATACTTTGCTTGTGCTCCTCCACGATCAGCAATTGCCCTCTTCCTTTTGAACGTCTGATACACAAGAACAACATTTGAATGGATAAATATGGCATGATGACAGATGGAATATGTACTGAAAATGGATAGGCAGGGCGTATTCACATACACGATGTGTAAACTAAGCTAACGGCAGTTCAACAAAGTAGAAGCAATTTAAAGCATCAGTTGCAAGATATGTGCGACCAATACCCTTGGAAAGTTAGAGCAAGCACCTTGATGGGTGAATAAGATAGGGCATCTTCCTCTGACTCCTCCACTAGGGAGCTACATTGACTTAGGTCTCCCTCTAGCTCAGAATCACTATTAGGATCATATTCTAAACAAGAATCTGTAGGTGGAGAGCGTTTACATTGCATTGCATCCAGACTTGATTTCAGGCCCTTAATGCCAAGTTTGACAGCCATGGCATAGTTGTAACACCCCGGTTTCGATGCGCCAGGTGTCTCCCAGTTATTCGCCGTCATTGCCATGCCATTTGCTTGCGTGTCGCACTTTTCCATGTCATCATCTGCATTTCATATCATGTCACCATGTGCATCGCATTTGCATACGTGTTCGTCTCATGCATCCCAGCATTTTCCTAGTTGTCCGTTTCGCAATCCGACACTCCTATGTCCTCCGGTGCCCCCTTTTACCTCTTTTCATGTGTGGGTGTTAAACATTCTCGGAATGGGCTGAGATTTGCCAAGCGGCCTTGGTTCACCACTAGTAGACCGCCTGTCAAGTTTCGTGCCATTTGGAGTTCGTTTGATACTCCAACGGTTAATCGGGGAACCGTGAAGGCCTCGTGTGTGTTGCAGCCCAACACCCCTCCAAAGTGGCCCAATAACCCATCCAAACCCTCTCCATTCTCTCGGTCGTTCGATCATGATCGCGTGGCCGAAAACCGCTCCTCATTTGGACTCTCCTAGCTCCCTCTAGCTATATAAAGGCCTTCCCCGTCCAAATTCGCGTCCAAACCGTAAAAATCCCCTCCTCGCGCTGACGGACATGTCCTCCCGCGCCGGACGAAATCGCGCTGCCGCCCCGAGCCACTCAGCACCCGCCACGTGTCCCTTGGAGCCTTAGCGCGCCAGCCCAGCGGAACCCGTCCATGGCAGCAAGAGCCAGATCCCGCCGCCGCCTCGCCCATGGCGTCGCCGCTGCCCGCCGCCTCGCGGACTCCACCATCGCACTGCCCAGCGCCGCCCGCCACCTCACTCGGCCACCGCCCGCCGTGTTCCCACGCCTCGCCATGCGCAGTCGGCCGCCCGCGCACGCCAGTAGCGCCTCCCCCACAGCGCCGCCCGCCCAGCGACCTCGCCCGCGCCGCCCGCCGCGCCTCCGCGCGACCCGACCTCCCCGCCGCGCGCGCCTCCGCTGTTCCGCCCGCTTGCGCCACCGCGCTGCCCGCTCGCCATAGCGCCCTCCCCGTCGTCCCCGCGCCCCTCTCCGGCCTCCTCCGTGCCGCCCCTCGCCGGAGCTCCCCGTCGCCGGGTCTGGAAAAGCGGACCAGATCCACCGGGAATCCAACCAAGCGCCCTCGTCTCATCCCGGATCTCCTCGTCCCGCTCCGCCTCGTCCCACGTTGACTTTCGCGGATGTGAAATTCCACCAAGTCCCGGAGCTCTCTGTTATTTTCATGTCATGTTCATCGCATCATAACTCCTTGCATATAACTCCGATTCATGCACATGATATGTCTTAATGTTCATCATAAGATGCTCTTCATTTCGTTCCATTGTGTCATGTTCATTTAAGTCCATCTTGATGCCCTAATCATCATTGCAAGAGTGCTATGTAATGTTGTCCGTTGTAGTTTAACAGAACTTGCTCATTTGTCATTTTTGCATCTTTTTGTGTGATTTTATTTTGAGCATGAAGTCTACATGTATCTTTTTGTGTGATTTTCTTTTGTAACACATGCCATATTTGCTGTGGTGCAATCCACTCTTCATGATATGCAATGTGTTGATTGTTACAAGCTTGTAAAGTAGCCTCCATGATGTTGCTGATTTCTGTGACTTGGTCATTTCTGCCAAGTCTGAAACTGATATATTGTGATGCTATGTAAACCTGTTGATACCATGAGTTCTATGCATAATCTGGAGATGTTCAGTAAGGGTGTTTTGTTACACATGTTATGATCTATCCATCCATGCCCCTGTTTGCATTTATGGAGTGCTCCAGCATATCTTAATCTTGCTCTACTTTTGCTATAAAATGTTCCTGGCAGATTGTTTACATGTTAATCAATTTTGCCATGGTTGTTGTTAGTGATCCAAGCATCCTATGAACTTGCTCTTGCCATGTTTAGCTTCATGAACATGTCATATTGCTGTAGGTATGCTTGTTTTGTCATGCAATGCCTTTTGGTGAGTGATTTGAGCTCGCAAAGATGCCTTCATAATTCTGTTTATGCCATGCACTGTTATTTTTAGTCTGAATCTGTTTATGAAACTTGCTATGTTTATATGGGTGCCAACATATCTTCTATACCTTTTTGGCTCATGATCAGTAAGGGACTTTTGTTCTATGCAATTATTAGATTCATTCCATGCCTTTGGTTGCCATGATAAGTTCCCGTAGCATGTTGTTTGATAGCTATAAACTTTGTACCCTGATGTTATTTCTGTCATGTCCAGTGATTTCCACTAAGTCTGTGAACTGTTATTATTTGCAATCTTGCCATGTCCTTTTGAGCATGTTCTAGTGATTTCTGGAGATAGCTCAGTGTTCATGTTTTGTAATGCTTTACCTGTATATTGTGTCCGTGCCTTTTGTTTTCATGTTGAGGTGCTGCAGCATATTGTTTTGATGCTTGTAGTATGCCTAGTTGTTGTTTTGGACATCATGCCTTTAAGCTTGTTTCATGTGTATGTGTTGAACCGTTGCTCCGTTTTGAGTGTGCTCTACATGAAACTTGCTTAGTTTTGCATGTAGTTTCATGTTACCTTGTTGCATCCATGTTTTGAGTGTGTTTGCTTGATGTTTGAATGCATTTTGCATCGATGCCATGTTTAACTTGTTTTGTTCATATCTTCTAGATTGTAGCTCCGAATCTAATGAACTTTATACGTAACTTGACTAGAATTTCGTCCCCCAAGGTTTTGACAAGGAAGTTTTTCACAAACAACTTTTTGCCAAAAAAGTATAATGCTTGGTCGAACCGAACAAAAGTTAAAATTTTAAAACTTTGAGCATGAAGGCGACTTAGCTGGTTAATGTGTTCGGCATTGATGACGCGGTCCGAGCTTGGTGCGGGATGAGGTTCCATCCCCCAAGCCGGTCCTGAGGTGGTGGAGCAAAGAGCTCGGCGCTCCGAAGTGGTGACATAGCATGGCCAATGCAGGCCGGCAGAGTGACGCCGAAGTCCCCGGCGTGGGTTAATGAAGTGTTGACAAAGCCCGACCCGGATCCTTTACATGTGCACAAAAAATAGTGCAAGCCGGAGATAATAGGAATAATAATAAATTAAAACAATATAGTTGCATAATTAATAATTTATGCAAAGTGAGTAATAAAAGAAATATGGCCCGTGTGCCGAACACTCGATGAGGTAGAGCTCTCTCAGCGATGCCGAAGTCCCCGAGGCAACCGAACATGTCGGTATGGCGATTCGACCAACAAGGTGATCACGCGAGCCGATTTATGCCAATTGGGATAATAACGTCGGCTTGCCGAAGTGACCGCTTGACGCAGTCGAAGTCGATTACCTACACACATAAAAATAGTGCGGTTCAAAAATAATAATATAAATATATATAAAATCCTTGCATAATTGCTTTACGCAAAAATAATTTATTTAAAGAGATGTGGCCTGGCGCCGAAGCCAATGTTGATGCAGGGCGTCGGCGTGATGCGGTGAAGGCGTGACAAAGCCTGAATTTGTAGGGTGATTCGGGCTCTAGATGTCAACGTTCGCCAAACCGCGGACGTATAATTGACCGAACCATTGCGCAACCATCGTTAATGCGGCCATCATTTGATAGACCTGTGTACAGATGATGGAACAAACCAGAGTAATAATTCCTCGGGAAAAATAAACCCAAACAATAAAAAATCACTAGGATTAATAGCACCTGGTTTATTTGTTGTAGCAATCCGAAGGAAAGTGTCTCCCAAAACTGGGACTCGATCCTCACACCCATTGCTTGATGGGCGATGAAGCGACGGCATGGCGATGCTGGCAAGGGTTGGCTCGCCGAGGCAAAGTGCCTGGTCCAGCTAACATGACGGAGCCGGTCGGTTGGTGATGCCGGAGTCTCCGGAGTAGGTTGATGAAGATATGGAGAAGCCCCCGGTCCAAACAAGGTAAGGGAGCACGTCGGTAAGGAGATGTTGCAGCTACCATGTCAGCCGAGGTGTTGAAGCAGTTCGGTGTGATGGACATCGGCTTGAAGAAGCAACAGTGCGGCCATGCCGACGCAGGTCATAACTTGTGACACGGTCAATGCCGGTTTGGTGAAGTGACCATGCGGTAATGCTGATGTGCCCGCTCCGTGTCGTCCGTGGGGCGGCCAGGTTGGTGATGATTTATTTTTCGCGATGCCGAACTCTTGTTCGGCTTGCCGAGATGATGATCCAAAGAAGTTGAGCTCGGCTCAACAAAGCGACGACGTGTCTAGCACAGGTCGGCAGCCGTGGAGCAACTTTGTCGGGCTGGTTGGACACCGGCGCGATGGTGAAGATCATATTTAAAAAGACTTTAAAATTAGTGGGATGTGTTTGGGAACAATACAAAATACCCCATACAAAAATTCCTTTAAAAAGAATGTCCGAAATACCGTTCATAAAAAAGATGAACTCGGGTCGGATTCGTTCTCGCGCAGATAACAGAACTGAAAAGTGGTCCACTCATCGGAAGGTTCCCGGACATTGAACCATCGGATCAAGCTGAAATTTGGAGGGGTGGTAGATATGGGAATTCCGTAGAAGATGAATGGTTGATTCTTCCAAAAGACCTCCGAGCTAGGCTCTTGAGACCATGCCCTAAACTCGTCCGGATTCTCGTCCAGATTTGACAGGGCTCCGGTATATCATAGATTGCCGGAGATTCCTCCATGGGAACTCGACGAAATTTTGCATGGTTGTTGTAGACTTACTTCCGCACAACCCCGCCGGAGGAATCGTCAAAGCGATGCTCGAGGAGGTGGTTGCAGCGGATACAAGTTTGTTGCCCAGAAAAACAGCACGGTCACACAGGGGCAATGTTGACATTGAGCCCCCAGCTCCATGGATGATTCCTCCATGATCTTGAGAGAGATCGGAGTTGATGTTGATGAAGGTCATCGTCCGAACATGACGATCCAACATGGAGTGCTGTCCTCGGTCGAGTAGAGGTGACCAGTCGAGCCGGTGACGAAGATGCCGACGTCGCAGTTAATCTGCAGACGAGCCATTGATCCTTTGCAGATCACACAATGGAACTCTCAATGAAAGCACCATTGTCTGTGTCAAAACCGGCAGATCTCGGGTAGGGGGTCCCAAGCTATGTGTCATGGATCGATGGGTAATAGGAGACAGGGGACACGATGTTTACCCAGGTTCGGGCCCTCTCTATCGAGGTAATACCCTACTTCCTGCTTGATTGATCTTGATGAATATATGGTTACAGGAGTTGATCTACCTCGATATCATATGTTGTGGTCTAATACCAAGGGTATGATGGGTAATCTCATAATAATCTATTGACTAGCCTGGCCTTGGTTTATATAATGCACCAGAGGCCTAGGATAACAAGATTCCTAGCCGAATACGTTGGTGGAGAGGAGTCCTTGTCTTGATCACCAAGTCTTGCGGAATACTCCTTGTATGCGCCATGGGCTGCCCGAAGTGGCCCATAAGTGAATCGCCATGGGGGTCCTCGGCCCGATCCACCTAGTTGGCAGACGATGTGGTGAGTACCCCCTAGTCCAGGACACCGTCAGCGGCCAACGTTGTCGGTGGACCACCCGGTGCGGTGGACGAGGACCTAGATGAGGTAGCTCCGGTGCGGTGGTGAAGCGCGACCGTCGCCTTCGTCGTTGTCCAGCACAGATGTGGGGAAAGAGACGAGACGAGGGGCGATTCGAACTTTGCTTGGGTTGGCGGCGAATTAGGGATTTGAGCAATCTGGGCGCGGAAGAGGACGGTGGAGAAGGGAGATTTTACAGGGCTGGAATTGGGGCCGCCAGATATTTCAATCCGAAACGTGGAAGCGCGAACTTATTTTGTCGTCATCCTTTTTTTTGGGGGGGGGGGAGGGGGCTGGGTGGCTGGGTGCTAAGCGTCTGTTCGATACACGCGACCACCACGACACGACCTTGGTCTGCCGGGTGCGCCTACATTTGAGAATGCAAACGAATCTTATTTCATTTGCAAACGAATCTGTATGTATTATCACGCCCATGTTTTCCTTGCAATAATTAGTCATTCGAAACGAGATACTATCAATTAATTAATGAGGAGTTATTTGAAAAAAAATCGAAACGGTATCCACGCTAACGTGGATTAGAGTGTGTGTCACATAATTAGTTATTTGAATTAGAGTGTGTCACATAGCGATCTCCAATTCTAACGTGGATTTCGCATTTCACTGTATCCACGCTTCTTTTTTAATACAAATTCATATGTATATGATGAACACCATGGTAGTGAGAAAACTTTTGGATGGATTCAAACATATGACCTACAAAATAGCACAACAAATCGAGTCAATGTCTACTTTTCGAAACCTAGTATGGCACGAATTTGAAATAATTACCCATATGCATGGCCCTCAGTTCAAATCTTACAATGTACACCGAATTGAAACATCGATATTAAGTCTCGTACTATCTACATTCAGATGTTGTTTTAGCCCCCCCACACACGCTACATACTTCCTGTATCGGTCAATCTTCCTCTCCTAACCACCTTAGGAAGCTATCGGTTTCCAACACATATTCATTCTTTATTTACATGTTTCGATCTCTAACTCTCTCAACTACAAAAACCCCCATTTTCCACTCTGTTACCAAATGTATTTACCTCACACACCCGCCATTACACCCCATGCCGAGCTCTCTCTCTCTCTCTCTCTCTCTCTCTCTCCCTCTCCCTCTCACCCTCTAGCGCTAAATACATGCATTGCCTATCTAGCCCCCCAACCTTTCATGTGCACGCACGCACGTTGTCTATTTAGGTCACTCCCTCGAGACTGTCTCACTCTTTTTCTGCACGGCGGGCCACACTCGCTCAATCTGATTCTCTTTATTTGAGTCTCGTTTAACCTCATTTTCTTTCACACACAAATGATATATCTCCCTGTTCGGGCCTCGATCGGCACACTCTATACTCTCTCACGTAGATTGTCTATCTAGGTCGGTCCATCCAAGCCGCCCCCACTCTTTCGACCACATGGCGGGCAACGCTTGCTCAATCTCTCTCTCTCTCTCTCTCTCTCTCTCTCTCTCTCTCTCTCTCTCTCTCTCTCTCTCTCTCTCTCTCTCTTTGTATGTCTCGATTGACCTGGCTCTTTCTCGGACAAAAACGATATATCACCATGTTTGAGCCCAGTTCGACCTATTCACATTGTATACTCTCTCACACACATTGTCTATCTAGGTCACTCTGTCCAACCCGTCTCACTCTTTCGATCTCACGACGACCCTATGTGATCGATTGACCTTGCTTCCTCCCAGACACAAAATATATCTACACGTCTGTGACCGGATCTTCTCTCAAGCTCTATCTTACAGCCCTCACCCTTGCCAAAAGCTCAATTGGACAATATCTCTCTAGAGCATATATATATATATATATATATATATATATATATATATATATATATATATATCTGTTCGATGAATGTCGGACCACACTCACTTTGTCTCTCTATCTATATGTCTCTTGATTGACCTCACTTTCTCACGCCGTATCTTCCACACATTGAAGCTACCTCTCCATCCCTCGCATAAGCGAGACTATTTACATTGCGAGGGCACTCCAACCTTGGATTAATTTGTGTAGGCATTTATTCCGGTCGGTTTAGATTATATTTTTGTAGCATTCGGCCCACAACTACTCGAAACACCGTTGCAATCCCCGCAACTCCCCTAGTTGATTTCCCTCTGGCTCGGTCATCGCTCTCTCGCACGTCCTTTCTCGCCTTCAACGTCGCACCATGGTATTATTGCAAAAACCTCTGTTGTTCTCTTTAATTGTTATAAATAAGCTACAAAACTACACACCGATACTCCACTTGGAATGGAACAAATTTTGACCCACAAATTAAAGTGCTACAAACTACACACCGAGGGGCCCACATGTCATGAAACAAATTTGGACCCATATACAAATTAAAAAATAAAGGACAAGGATCGAACATGCGACCACGGCCTTCAAGTCGCACGTCAATAGGCAACATACGTAGAACAACAATGTTTCTTGTACCTCCCTTTGTTCACATAATGTTTTTATATTACCACACCCTATTTAATGGATAACATGTAATATTATTTTTAGTACTATTCGCCTTCACTTACTGGTGGGTTCCATGTGTGCTCTCTCTCTCTCCTCCTCTTATGCGTTTAGACGCACGGGCAAACACGAAGAACTCGCGGGCGATGTTGCCGTTGACCATATATGGGCGCGTTCACAAGTTATGGCACCAGTTTCACGTGCTAGCAGCACTAGTCAGTGTGTATGTGCAATGCACGTTAATTTGGAAGTATATTAAGTGCATGCGGATATTAAGTAGGATATTATTTGCGTGTTATTATGTGATTAGCACTATTTTTGGTATGAAATTAACTTCACGCTAAACGTGTTGAGCGCTTGACATTGAAGCAGTCTAGGTCGTTGGATGACAAGGAATACATGTGGCTTGATGACGTTTTATATTTAATTTGATACGACTCTAGCAGAACATTCAATCGATCAAACCATAGATTTCTTTCAGTGTGACTCTGACTTTAAATTATACGACGATCGATCTAAAATAAATGGAAATGATAAACGTTCGGATTTTAAGCATGGCAATCGAGCGTTTTCATAACAAAATTAGATGCTGTGGCGGCGGCGGGGCGTCTTGCGGTGGGAAGCGGCTCCTCTGCCGTGCTCGTGTGTCGTCAGACCCGATCGACGACGACGGCGACGCCTTGCGCCGTTGTTGGCATACTCTTGGACGTTGGCCTAGCTTCAAGGAAGGCCAAAATGTTCTGGACTTCGGAGCGAGTGAACTGGCGGGAGGAGGCGAGTGGCGTTGGTGCAAGGAAGCGGTCGGCGGCGGCCATCCATGCGGTGAGGGGCGGACACCCAGCGAGGCGAAACGCATCAGCAGGCGGCGGAGACATTCGTGTGCACGGGCACCGCTGCAGGCAGCGCCGCGTCGGTGCTGCGCGCAGCGCATGTCTTTGGCAGGTGCTGCGGCACCGCTGCAGGTGTGCCGCGTCGGTGCAGCGCGCAGCGCATGTCTGCAGCAGTGCGGGCGCGTGAAAGTCGGCGGGGACCTCATGGAACCCGTGGCATCAAGCTCGGCGACAATGTGCGGCTCCCAGCCCATCAATGCCGCGGGGATGTCTTATTTGGCGCGATCGGTGTGAGGAGCGAGCGGGAGGCGGGGACGGCGCGACATCTTCCCGCAAGGCCAGTTCAAGCTCGTCCCAAAGCGCCTTATGTTCTTGCGACTCCGGCTGGGTGTCTTCCTTAGGAAACTTGAAGACTAAGGGCAGACGATCATGATGCAGGCATGCCGTACATTTAGGTCAGGCTGGTTGGAGGTAGACAACGGGAGAATCGGAGAGGAAGATAGAAGATTGTAGCGTTACCGGGTAGTGCGGGGTTGATTTTAAATTGCGGCGTTGGCGACATTAAAAGTGGGAGCAGTTGGGACGAAGGTGGGCGGCAGAGCCTGGTCAAAGGGCTCGCCTCCCGGTGAGCCTGCACAACGGTCTGCTCGCACACCTCCCTATCAGCCGGCGCAGCGGTCTGCTCGCACGCCTCCCGTCAACTCACACGCTTGCTCGGACGGCACCTGCTGATGTGAAGCGGGACTCATGGCGGCACGTAAACGCCCACGGTTTCAATAGTTAAAGCGTTCGCCTAAACGTGACAGGTCTTTGTTCCAAAATACCTTGGCTCTTCATTTGTGCAACTTGTCATAAGCAACTTGTCTCAAATTGAAGAAAAAAATTAAGAAGTAATATTTGTGCCATATCAGGTGACCATGCTCAGTTTCAAGAATTTATGGTCACTTTTGGGTTTTCTAAAATTTAAGATCCAGGATTCGAATCATAACCTACATCATGCAATAAATTTTCAAGCCATACATCTGTCATGTTGTATTTCTTAAGAAAGGATTTGGTCAAACATTTTTCTTACTTAGACTTCAGACAAGTTATATATGCAGAGTAAAAGGATAATCCCTCCGTACCAGTGCATTGCCTGATATATTAACTCAAGTACTAGGCACGAACAAACGGGCTCAATTCTGTGCTCATCCTAGTGTAGTAGTAGTAGTAGTACTAGGCAATGCAGTTGACGGGTGACCTTTGCGAGCGGTGACCGAGGGAATTGAACCATGCTCGGCACGGTAGGTAACGTTGTCTAGTTACGAAAGCATCCCTCCGTTGTTCATCGATAGTCATTATGGACCGGGGACATGAGGGGAATTTCCTAGGGCTGGAATTCTGGCCGCCAGATATTTTGACTCGAAACGCGGAGACTCGACTAGTTGGGGTTGCCTAATGTGTGTACCACGCACGCCACCAGAAGGACACGAGCCCGTTTTTTATTTTTAGGATCAACACGAGCCAAGGTCTCGCTGGTACGCCGTTGGGTCCTACCATTTGAGAATACAAAAGGAACCTTTTAAATTGCCAAACGAATCTATGTGTATTACAATGCCCATATTTTCCTTGCATTTACCAATCTCAACATGGTTATTGATTTATGACGAGTTGTTGAATTAGAGTGAGTTTGTGATATAGTGATCTAAACGTGAATTTCACATTTCATGGTATCCCTAGTAAGCTATTCAATGCAAATTCAAATTTAAAAATGAACAATATGGAGGTGAGAAAACTTTGTATGTATCAAGCATATGACCACAGACACACACACTGTCGGATTTCGGGTTCCGGCAGACCCTTGAGGTTCGAACACTAGGGTGCGCGCGGAGATCTTTCCCCTACCAGCTCACGCGTCGATGGTTTGTAAGGGATCTAAACTAGGAAGAAGAACACACAAGGGACACGAGGTTTATACTAGTTCGGGCCACCATTGTGGTGTAATACCCTACTCTAGTATGTGGTGTGGTGGATCCGCCTCAGGGGCTGATGATGAACAGTACAAAGGAAGAACAGCCTCGCGAGGGGTGTTCTTGGGCTGGTGCGATGAACTGCTTGGGTGAGTTTAATCGCCTCTCTCTCTCTCTCTCTCTCTCTCTCTCTCTCTCTCTCTCTCTCTGCTAGGGCTCTATCAGCTTGCCTCTACTTTGTGGTGGCTGGCTCTATTTATAGAGGGAGGCCCTGGGCCTCTTCCCAAATAATGAGCGGGAAGGGCGCCAACAATTAGCCATTTTGAAGGGGAACATCTAGTACACTTATCCTGACTAAAGTTGGTCTTGGCTGCCAAAGGCTCAGCGGTGGCCCTCACAGGCTCCACGATGACCTCCTTCCTGCCGCTCTTCTGGTCTTGGTCTTCTTGCACCGAAGCGGTAACCTTTGCCTAATGCCTCGGCCTGTGCTTGCCTCCTTTGCACCAAAGGGGAAATGAGGACACTGCGCAGGCCGGTGCCCGCCTGTTGCCCGCCTGGCCTCGATTGTCATGGCTCATGTCACGAGGCACCCTCGTGAGGTACCCTGCCTTGATATCTCCGCCTCCTCGTGAGCCTGCCTGACGAGGCTGCTCCTGAGGAAGGTTCCTGTCGTTCGCCCCGGAGACTTGGCCCCTCGTGAGGGTCTTGAGCTTGGGCTGATGAAGCTGGGCCGCGCTAGGCCCCCACTTGAGCCACATAGCAGGCCTTGGCGAGGCAAGTCAGGGACCCCGTTCCCAGAACGCCGACAGTAGCCCCCGGGCCCAAGGCGCGCCCAGACTTGGCTTAGCAGAGAAGCGAAGGGGCAAGTGCGAAGCGTCGTGGGCCCCAACAGCCTGCGACCTTGGGAGCCGCGTGGCGATTGATTGGTCGTGGGCGCCTCCGCTCCCCACGACGCCTCGGAAACCGCATGACTTGACAAGTCCCTGCATGCAGAAATGGGTCATGATTACCTGTGATCGTGGAGGCCGACGGTTGGCCTCCTCCGGATATAAGTACGGAACGGCGCGTGCCCTTCCAGTCCATCTCTTCTTGCTGCTTCTTTCTCTCCATGGCTCTGTCGAAGAGGTTCTCGGCCAAGAAAGGGAAGGCTCGCCAGGTTGGGCCTGACTCTCCCCCGGCCAAGCGCGGTCGAGGCCGTCCTTGCAAGCATCCTGTGGCTCCCGTAGCAGCTTCCCGTGGCCGTGGAGGCGATCTCCTGCGCGGCGATGGGCGCCAAGTCATCGATGGGGGGCGTGCCGTGAATGCGCGGCCCCCTAGGCCGCGCTTCCACTCGGCTGAGGTGCTGCCGGAGTTCGTCGTGTGGTCAGTGGAGCCGACCAGCACCTGGCTCCAGCTCCCCCGCTTCTTTCTGGGTCAACTTCCGCCCGGCGCTCCGGGCGGCCTCTGGCTTCAGGCGGACGGTTGTTGCAGCCGGGCCTCCTGGGCTTCGCTGGAGGTCTCCGTCGCCGGGAGTGTGGCCCTGACCCGCGGCTGGCAAACGATTGCCCGCGCACGCGGCCTAAGCCGGCGTTGCACCCTGCACTTCAAGTTCGACGGCGACGCCACCCTCTACGTGAGGGTGTTCGGAGAAGATGGTCGCCGCGCCGGGTGCTGCCCCGAAGACGATGACCGCGGTCGTGGACCCAGCCCTGGCGATGATCGGGATGAAGATGATGGCGGGCGCATGGTCGGCGGCGCTCGGGGCTCGTCGAGCTTCGGCGGCTCTCCTTCAGACAGCAGCTCCTCCAGCGGTGGCCGCGACCAGCCCCCGTGCTGTCGCGCCCTCCTGGAGGGAGGTAGCGGGTCAGCCCGCCGCCGCGCCTCGGTGAAGCACGAGGAGGAGTCCGGCTGAGCTCCGGAGGCAGTGCGGTCCTTCGCCGCAAGTTGGTGTCGGGCGAGTTGTGCCTATTTTGTTTTTCTTCCTTCCCCGCGCAAGGAGAAAGTAGTGTAGGGCCCCGTGGGGGCATGCTGAACTGTTGCTGTTAATTACCATGTTTTTTCGCTATTTCTGTGCTATGCTTTTATGCTGCATGCCCGCGTGCAAGAACTACTTAGCTCGGGGGGGCCTGTCACGGTGTTTGCTTCCCGAGGCCGAGGCCTCGTCGAATGCTTCATGCCCTGCAGGGATTAGTCAGGAGGGGTAGCTTCCGACCTCAATTGCGGAGGCGATCGACCCAGGTCCTGTGTTCGCGTCGCGATGCCCGTGGGGCACGGACTAGGAGGGTGCTCCCGTAGTGGACCTGGATAGGAAAGCTTCAACGACAAGGGCAGAAAACTCTCGCGAGGGTGCTCGCATTGCTCCCTCGCGAGTCTTGCGCGAGAGAAAACGAGGCAAGTGAGCGAAAAAGACAAAGAGTCACAAGCCAAGGGCGGCAAGAACTTCAATAAAACTTCAAATAGAAACGAACAAGCCAATTGCAGAAAGCAAATGAAAAAGCCGTGTCCGGCACCTAATCTAGTCTTCGACGTCTTCTCACCAGCGTGGAGCTAAGTGCTGCCACTGGGCGTGGGCGGCAGCCCCAGGGCCTAAGGCCGGCGCTCCTGAGACTCCGGGGCGTGTACAGCTGTCGGATTTCGGGTTCCGGCGGACCCTTGAGGTTCGAACACTGGGGTGCGCGCGGAGATCCAACCCTCCACCATCTCGCACCTCGCCGAATCGCTTGGACCTAAACTACTAAATGGAACAGCACAAGAGACACAAGATTTATACTGGTTCAGGCCACCATTGTGGTGTAATACCCTACTCCAGTGTGTGGTGTGGTGGATTGCCTCTTGGGCTGATGAGGAACAATACAAGGAAGAACAGCCTCATGAGGTCATTCTTGGCGGGTGCGATGAACTGCTAGGCGGTGTTCAGTCGCTCTAGCTACTGGTTCCTTGATGAGGATTTGGCCCTCCTGCACTGCGGGTGGCTACTTCTATTTATAGGCGAAGGCCCTGGGCCTCTTCCCAAATATTGGCGGGAAGGCGCCAACAATTAGCCATTTGAAGGGAACATGGTACACTTATCTGACTAAAGTTGGTCCTCGCTTTGCCAAAGGCTCTGGTGATGACGCCTGCTTGGGCTCCACGATGACTCCCTTCCAGCCGTTGGGCTGGTCTTGGTCTTGTTCCACCGAAACGGATGCCTTTGCTTGGTGCTCTCTCCTGCGCTTGCTCCCTTTGCACCAAAGAGGAAAGGAGGGCGCTTCTTGTGGCTGGCGCCGTGGCGCCCTTGGTCATCATGGCTTGCGTCATTAGCACCTCATGCGAGTACCCTGCCTTGAACTCTGCCTCCTCATGAGCCAGCTGGCGAGGCCGTGCACGAGAAGCTCCTTGCCGTCCACCCCGAGGCTTGGCCCCTCACGAGGTCTTGAGCTTGCGTTGATGAAGATGGGCTGTCACAGGCCTCCTTTGAGCCACGCAGCGGGCATGAGCGAGCAAGTCTGGGAACCCGTTCCCGAGCGCCGACAACAGCCCCAACTCATTATTACGTGAGAGTGTCACGGGCGGCGAGCTTCACAGGCATTGGCCTTCTTCACAGGCTCCATGCCTTTCTTGGGGAAATAAGCTTCACAGGCGTTTGCCTTCTTCACAGGCTCCGGGCCTTTCTCGGGAAAATGAGCTTCACAGGCGTTTGCCTTCTTCACAGGCTCCGGGCCTTTCTCGGGAAAATGAGTTCACAGACGTTTGCCTTCTTCAGAGGCTCGGGCCTTTCTTGGGAAAATGAGCTTCACAGGCGTTTGCCTTCTTCACGGGCTTGGGACTTTCGCGGGAAAATGAGCTTCACAGGCATTTGCTTTCTTCACAGGCTCCGGGCCTTTCTCGGGAAAATGAGCTTCACAGGCGTTTGCCTTCTTCATAGGCTCCAGGCCTTTCTTCAAGGGTAGAACTTCCGGAGATGATGGATGTTCCACGTGTTCGGGATGGGCACCCCCTCCTGAGTCTCCAAGCATGCGGAGCCGGGCCTAGAAACATGAACAACCTTGAATGGGCCCTCCCACATGGGAGAGAGCTTATGCAACCCTTCCCTGGAGAGGACCCGTCTGAGCACGAGGTCCACTACCTCAAGAGTCCTGGGACGGATGTTGCGGCAGTGGTATCGCCGCAGCACCTGTTGATACCTTGCCGCTCGCAGTGCGGCCTCTCGACAATGTTCCTTCCCCAGCACGAGATCCGTCCCCCGCATGGCGTCCTGCTGCGCCTCGTCAAACGCTAGGACCGTGCGGAGCGACGCCTGACCTCGTGAGGGAGGACGGCTTCTGATCCGTAGATGAGGAAGAACGGGGTCTTGCCAGTTGGCTTGGCGCGGTCGTGCGGATGGACCACAGCACTGACTGGAGCTCGTCGTGCCAGCCATTGCCGCAGGCCTCCAGCTTCTTCTTGAAGGTCCTGCTTTTGAGGCCCTTCAGGACCTCCGCGTTGGCTCGCTCGGCCTGGCCGTTGCACTGGGGGTGCTCCACCGAAGCGTAGCATATCTGTGTTCCAAGGTCAGCATAGTATGTTTTGAAGAGATTGCTGGTGAACTGCTAACCGTTCTCGGTGATGATGCGGTTAGGCACCCCAAAACAGCTCACGAGGCCCCTGATGAACTTGACCGCAGAGCCCGCTGGGATGGTCCGGACAGCTTCCACCTCAGTCCACTTGGTGAACTTGTCCACGGCGACGTAGAGGTAGCGATAGCCCCCTGGCGCCCGAGGGAACGGGCCTAGAATGTCCAGCCCCCAAACTGCGAATGGCCATGAGAGGGTATAGTTGCAGACCTCCGCTTGGTGATGGATCTGCTTGGTGTGAAATTGGCAGGCCTCGCAAGCCTTTACCAGCTCAAGCTGCGTCATTGAGTCTTTGTGGGCAGTAGAACCCGCTGCGGAGCATGCCTTGCGAGGTTCACGATGGCGAGTGATGCCCACAGTCTCCGCCGTGTATGTCTTCAGCAATTCCTTCCCTTGCTCTCAGGGGATGTAGCGTAGGGACACGTCATTCGGCCGCCTCCGGTAAAGCTCTCCATCCCTGATGCAGTAGGCCGTGGCTTGCCGCGCCACACGCTCCGCCTCCTCCTCCTTCTCCGGCAGGGTCCCCTGTGTCAAGTATCTCTTGAGCTCTATGATCCAGCACCCCTCCTAAGGCTCCAACGCCGGGCAGGCGTGCCACGAGGCGGGCATGAGGCGGGGGCTCCGAGGCGATCGGTGGGGTAGCTCCTCCCGAGGTTGCGCCACGCTCGATAGTGATGGTGCCGCTGAGGGCCTGAAGAGTCGCTCTTCGAAGACGCCAGGCTCCTGAGGCAGCTGCCTGGATGCCCTCTTGGCGATGTCATCTGCCTCCTGATTGGTGCCGCGAGGCTGTGCTGTAACTCCGGCCCAGAACTGTTTCTCCATCCACGAGAACCTCCGCGGTGAAGGCCGATGTGCTCGTCTTTCGGCTCGTATATCTTGTTGGAGAAGTTGATGAGGAGTTGTGAATCTCCCTTGATGATGAGTCGCTTTACCCCCAAAGCGACTGCGGCTCTCAGGCCGGCTATCAGGCCTTCATATTCTGCTATGTTGTTGGAGACCTTTTCCCGTCTTTGGAAGCGAGCTGCCTTCGTAATAGAGCTTGTCCTGAGTAAGGGATACGAGCACTGCGCCAGCCCCCGCGCCATGTCGGGAGAACACCCCGTCGAAGTACATGACCCAGCCGTCCGGTGCCTCACTCCCCGGTGAAAGTGATCGGTCTTCGCCTGCTTCAAGGCCGGGTGCCTCCGTCCATTCTGCCACGAAATCTGCCAATGCGGCCCCCTTGATGACTCTAGTTGTGCTGAATTCTAGCTGAAACAGCTTGTAGTTAGATGTTCCACTCGTGACTCTCCCGGCTGAGTTGGGGCTCTGAGCACCCTCTCGGAGGGTATGCTGAGACGACCTTGATGGGGTGACCTTGGAAGTAGTGCTGCGACTTGCATGAGGCTACCAACAGGGCGAGGAGGAGTTTTTGGGGCATGGGGTACTGCGCCCTCGCATCCCATAGCACCATCTTGACAGAAGTACCTTGGGTGTTCGGCGAGACTAGGAGTCTTGTGAGGCCCGTGCCCTCGGAGGTCAGCGCCTCCAGTCGTGGAGCCCCAGCGCCTGGCTGTCTGGCGCGGCCTCTTCGGCCCTAGGGGCACCTTCCTGCTGAGGCTAGTTTCCATCTGCCGAGGTCGCGACCTTCGCGAGGCCTTCTTGGTCCTGTGCCGCCACGGCCGGGGCCATGGCCGGGCGTGACGCAGCCTTGATCTTGTGCTCTTCCCAAACCGCCATTAGAGTTGCGCTGGCGGAGTAGGGTGTGGCGGCGTGGTAGAGCACCAGGGGCTCGACTGGGCGTGGCGCGACCATCACAGGAGGGCTGGTGAAGCACCTCTTGAGTTCTTGGAATGCCTTGTCGGCCTCTTCAGTCCATTCAAAGGGGCCCTTCTTCTTCATCATCTTGAAGAATGGCAGTGCTCGTTCCCCCAGCTTTGAGATGAAACGTCCTAGCGCAGTCACACGCCCTGTGAGTTTCTGCATTTCCCTGAAGGTCTTTGGCGGGCTCATGTCTTCGACTGCTTTGACCTTTCTGGGTTGGCCTTGATGCCCCTATGGGACACGAGGAAACCCAGGAGCTTGCCCAAGGGGACTCCAAATCCTGTATCAGGGTTTTTGCCTCCCGAGACTTCACTACGATGTCATCGACGTACGCCTCAGCATTCCTCCCGAGCTTGTCGGTGTTCTGGGAACGAGGGTCCCCAGAATTGCCTGCCTGCGACCTGTGGCGCGGCTCAAAGGAGGCCCAGGACAGCCCATCTTCATCAACACAAGCTCAAGACCCTCGCGAGGGGCCAAGCCTCGCGAGGCGGACGACCAAGAGCTTCCTCGGGCACGGCCTCGTTAGGCTGGCTCACGAGGAGGCGGAGAGTTCAAGGCAGGGTACCTCGCGAGGTGCCCGTGGCGCAAACCATGACGACCAAAGGCGCGATCGAGGCGCCCGGCCAGCATGGCGTCCTCCTTTCCTCTTTGGTGCAAAGGAGCAAGCGCGAGTAAGAGCATCAAGCAAAGGCATCCGTTTGATTGCAACAAGACCAAGACCAGCCCCAGCGGCTGGAATGCGATCATCATGGAGCCCAGCAGGCGTCATCACGAGCCTTTGGCGGCGAGGACCAACTTTAGTCGAGGATAAGTGTACCCGTTGTTACGCCTTCAAAATGGCCAATTGTTGGCGCCCTTCCCGCTCAATATTTGGGAAGAGGCCCAGGGCCTTCGTCTATATAAGTAGAGCTAGCCACCATAGTAGAGGCCTCTCTCCCCCCAGGCAGGCATTTTGGGATCAGAGAGAGAGAGAGAGAGAGACCCGATCCTCAAGCTAGAGCGACGGGATACCACTTAGCAGTTCATCACACCCACCAAGAACAGACCCTCGCGAGGTTGTTCTTCCTGTCTTATTCCTCATCAGCCCAAGAGGCAATCCACACACACACTTTGGGTAGGGTATTACACCACGATGGTGGCCTGAACTTATATAAATCTCATGTCTCTTGTGCTGTTCTTTCGAGTAGTTTTAGGTCCTTGCGATTGGCGAGTGCGAGGCGGTGGAGGTTGGATCTCGCGCGCACCCGAGTTGAACCTCAAGGGTCTGCGGAACCCGAAATCCGACATTTAGCGCGCCCGAGTAAAGTGCACGGAATCCGCCTTCCGCCACCTCGTGTCCCGTCGCATCGTCATCACCATGTCCCGCGACCAAGCGGGCAACCCAGATCCTTAGGCGGCGTGGCCCACCGTGCGAGCCGCTTCGCCTCGGGCGACCCGTGCCCCAGGCAGCTCGCGGTCCTTGAAGTGCTGCGGGCGCATGGCGGCATGACAGACCTTGGCGGCTCTCACACCACAGGCACGGTCGGCAGCAAAACCTCCAACCACGCCCGCGACCACATCACGTACACCCCGCGGGGGCAGGCGAACTTCGAGGGCGCTCACGGTGGCCGAGGCTGCTGCTGATCTGCAGGCTCTTTGGAGGCGGCATGACGTCTTCTTTGGGCGAGTGGCGGAGCTCCAGGCCGCCGCCTCGAGGCTCACCCCTGCACCCAACTCCCACCTCGGGCGAGGCGGCCCGCACGAGGGCTCAGCAGCGCCATGGGCTCCAGCTACTCCAGCACCGGCGAAAGCTGTCGGCGCCCGGGCCGGCGTGAGGTTGCCCCGTCCCGGCCCAGCGGAGAAGAAGGACTCGGCGCGACCACGGCCTTGGTGGACCCGCGCCACCACCCCTGGCAGGCGCATCAAGCGAGCAGCAAGACACGCTCAGCACTCTGGCGTGGCCTTTGGGATGTGGCGCCGGGAGAATCGTGCCCCATGATGGACCAAGGGCACCCGCATGAGGAGAACAAGACTCGCTCCTCAGCCCAATCTGGGGGATGAGGCGCGAGCCAGCAGCTCTTCCGGAGTCTTGAGGCGGTCCCACTGGTCGCGCCGTGGCGCGCGATTATCAGTGTCGCTACTTCCTCAAGAAAACATCGCTAACCATAGGTCGCGGGAGGTACAGGTCGCCACGACGGCGGCTGCCCGCTCGCGGTGTCCTACCCCTCGGGAGGCGCGAGTCTGCTGGGAGAGGGCAGAGATCCGACATCACCACCGCGGCGTTGAACAAAGCGTTCTCGGAAGGTAGGCCCTCTGCTGGGGAGGTGCCTCGGGGCCTGCCTGGCGGAGGACCCGTGGTCGTCGGGGAACGGCTGGCGACCGCTCTACCCCACCGGCGTCCTGGTTTCGATCGTCGTTGGTGGCACTAGAAGTGTGGCGCAAGCGGGGCCCTCGTCTGGCGATATGAAGCAAGGCGGTACACTGTGAAGAAGGCCCGGTGCACTGTGAAGCTTCGCCGCCCGTGACACTCTCACGTAATAATGAGTGGGGTTGTACGCCCGGAGTCTCGAGGTGCGGCCTCGAGCCTGGGGCTCCCTCCTCGCCCGATAGCAACACTTAGCTCTTGTTGGTGAGAAGGCGTCCAAGACTAGACTAGGTTCCGGACGCGGCCTTTTTTTGTGCTTTCATTGGTTTTCCTTCTGGCTGTCGTTTTCCCTTGTTGGATTTAAGTTGAATTTGAGCTCGAAGATTTGCGCGTATTCGGGGAAGGGGTGTTTAGTCTCGTTCAAGCAAATTTCTCGCGTTTCAGTTACAACTTCGCCTCAGCTGCCTCCCCTCGCGAGCCCCTCGCGAGCCGGGCCAGGCCAAGCTTCGCGCGCAGCCTGACTGTCGCCGCCGCGTCCTCTCTGGAGGTTTTCTTTGTAGGTCCCTACGGTTCGATCGGTGAACACTCAGATCACCTCAGCCTCCCACGGGCTATCTCGGGGCTCGTACGAAACAAAGGTAAACCATCCAACTAGCACGCCGCTTAGCCAACCACTTGGCGCGGGCGTATGGGCAATGTAACACCTGCTAACACGAAGAACACAAGTTTTACATGAGGGGCTCCCCCTCCCAAAATTCTCTCACCTCCATCAGGCCAAAACCTAAGTTCTATTCATGCAGGGTAATGGAACAAGGGCAATACATGATCAGTCGGACAAATCCCCCAATGCATCCTCAGGAGCACCTCCCGAACCGTTGCTGGCGTCGCTGGCCTCGCCGTCGCTATCTGCGTGATCGTCGGCGACGTCTGGGCCGTTCACCACGCCGCCCTCGCCGGCCACGACCACCGTCGTGTCGTCGAAGCGAAAAGCCGGACGAGGCGTCCCGTTATCTTCCACCCGGTCGCGCCGAGTCGCCTCGGGCGGCTGGGAAGCTGGAAGCGATAACTGCGTCAAAATCGAAGTGAGGTCCATGTCCGGAGATGGCTGAAGAACGAGAGAAAGCGGCGCCCGGCGTCGCGGCTCCTCTCCTCCACCAACCTGTCGGCCCTGACCGACCGCGCCTCCAGCTGCGCCACCACGTCAGTGAAGAACTGAAGGTTGCCGGCATAGTTAGCCGCGTGCGGCTGGCCTACTGCCGCCTCGCAGATATTATCCAAGGCTATGTTAGCTCTTTCCCGGAGCGTGGTGAGCATGGGATGGTGCTCATGCTCCAAGATTCGCCGCTGATGCATCTCGTCCGCATTCTGGCGCGCAACAGCCTCGGCCTCCTCCACCCGCTGGCGAAGAAGGAGTGCCTCGGCCTGAGAGGTGGTGGACTCCCTCTGCGCCACCTCAAGGGCGGCCCGAAGAGCATCGGCCCGCCGCGTCGCCTCCTCGGCTTGGCCCTCAAGGCAGCAGTCCTGCCCTCGGCCTCGGCCTGATCAACCCAGCCGCTCCTCAAACTCGCGCTCGAGAGCAGCGCGCCGCCTCACTCGGCGTCCGACCTCCTCCAGGACGCGGGCTTCCCGTGCCGCAACCTCATCCTCTACCCGCGTCGCCAAGCGCTCCCTCGTCTCCAGGCGCTCGTACTCGCGCGTGCGTTCGGCGGTTTCAAGCGTCACCGCCTCCTCACGCTTCTGGAGCTCCGCCGGGTCGCCAGAAGCCACCTTCATCGACGCGAGGGCTGCCTCGCGCAGCTTCGCTTGCTCCTCCAGTGAGTGACACCAGGGCAGGAGTTCCCGTGCCCGCTCCTCCGCCGCCTCTCGCCGCCTGTTAGCTGCCCGGGCCTCCTCGACGGCCTGAGAACAGGCCTCGAGAGCTGCCGGTAACGCCTGGCCTCTTCATCATCAAGATCGCTGGCGGCGCGCAAGGCGGCGGCGCCCTCCAGCTCGCGCCTTCTGCGGCGGCGCGGGCCCTCGGCCTCAAAGCGTAGCGTCTTCGTCAGCAAGCCCTTCACCAAGAAGGCTCACCACGTTGGCCTCCCTTCGAAGAAATCCTTGGCGAAGGCACGGCGCTCCAGGGAGGCTTCGCGCGTCCTCCACCATCGACCGCCCCAGACGGGCGCCGGGAGCCACGAATCAACACCCCCCCTCCGGGCAGGGGGCTGGCACCCCCGCGACGGCCGGGCGCGCCGCGCTAGAAGCCCGGCCTAGAGCCAGCCCATACCCAGACGAGGGGCGCAGGAAGAGCCTCAGCCAATCGCCGTCCACGACCAGGCGAGAAGCCCACGGCAGGCTAGCTATGCCTCGGGAAGGCTCGCGAGGAAGGATCGCGGTAGCAGGGGCCTGACAGCGCCTCGGGGCGGCTCACCTCCCCAATCGCCCTCACCACAAGAGTTCCTTTGCTTGGAGCACTTTCGAGGGCTGGGGAGAAGCGGCTCAGGGGAGACGGCTCCTCACCCGTCTCCATGAGCTCGACAGGAAGGGGCCTGCAGGGCAGGGATCAGAACAAGCAGCAGAAGGATCGGGAGCTGAAGAAGGAGAAGGCTTACTCATCAGTAGCGAAGTACTTCCTGCGCTTCAGTGACGACAAGGGTAATCATCGCCCGGGGCCTCCTTCTCTTCGGAGGGCCTCAAAGTTCCTGTGAGCGGCCCAAGATTTGGCGAGGGATCAGCTGCGGCGAGGAGAAGCATCAAGTCGGCTGCGTCGGGGGTGTGCTGCAGGCTGCTAATCGCCTCACCAAGAGAAACAGGGGGGCCTCGGGGGCTCCATCCCAGAGGCGCTGCAGGCGGCTGCCGCCCTCGGCCGCAGCGGCATGAGCCTCGAGGCTGCCCCTCACGGGCATCATCCGTGGCTGTCACCCCGGGGGAGTCCCTTGACCTCTGGTGGCTCGCGCATCCTGCTCCGCCACTTGAGGAGGAGCCGCCTTGGCCGACTAGAAAGGCTGTCACCACCATTGGGTTCTCATGAGGCCCAGGAGACCAGTGAGCGCAACCCCATTCATCGAAGATAGGCATCTGGTTCACCAAATCACCCTGTTCGGCGGAGGTACAGCAAGGCCCCTTCATGCGGATGCCACGGGTTAGGGTGCTTGATCGGGACCGGGAGCACTTTCCTTAGCGCTTGAGCGTCGGGTCTTCTTCTGGAGCCTCATACAGTCGCCAGGCCAGCTGAAGGCCCACATCCGATGGGAATGGCATTGGAGAGGAGCAATCGGCGCATCGGGAACTCCTTCACCACCTTGGCGCTGTCACGACAAGCGACCTCGAGGCGTGAAGCGGCGCCCGACGAAGATGGTCGAGGCTTGGCGTCTCTGGCCCTGGCTGAATTGGGGACAGCGAGCGAGGTTGGCTCCGATGGCGGGGCTGGGCACCCCCATCCACGTCAGCCACCTCTCACGGAACTCAGCCAGCGGGCGGAGGCAAGCTGAAGTCAATCCACGAGGCCGCTGTCTCGGTAGCGACGGCGAAGCTCACGCCGCCGAGCATTGAGTGGGGTCGACAAAGCGCGAGAGAGAAGAAGTGGCGCAGCAAGGCAACCAAGGAAGGATGCCCATCAATGCCTCACAAGCGAAGGCGAAGACCGAGAGGAGAGTAATGGACTCGGGACCCGGATGCATCATGTGGATCGATGGTGGGAAAGCACGGCATTGAAGAAATCGGAGAAGGGGAACCAGCCCGCCCGAGGCGTCGTGAAATACCGGACCTCGGTGACTATCACAGCCGATGGCGAAGTGGGGCCGCGGGCCAGGCCGTCGTCCTCTGAATTCGTTGAAGGAGGTGGCGAGCCGAGCTGACCTTGCCCAAGCCCTCCAGTTGAGTATGATCGGCCAATTCGACGGCGGAGCCGCCCGGCGGCGAGCAAAGCGGCGTGGGTTTCTTCCTTTCCCTTCTTCGTGAGACCATGGCGTCGAAGGGGAAGGGGATTTGAATTGGATTGGAAATGGAAGCTGGAGTTCGAGAGAGGAAGAATTGGGCGCTGAAGCAGAGAGAGAGAACAGATGTGTGCAGCGTGTCCGCCTAGCAAGGCCGCGAAATAAGGGCGTGGGGGCGGTGCCCACGTCCAATCAACCGCCACGCGTCGCCCAAGGCCGCAGGCTGTTAGGGCCCGCGACTCTTCGCACTTGCCCTTTCGCCTCTCTGCTCGGCCAAGTTCAGGCGCGCCGTGGGCCGGAGACTCTTGTCGGCGTTACAGGGCAGGGGTCCCTAGACTTGCTGCACTGCGACCTGCGGCGTGGCTCAAGGAGGCCAGGACAGCCCATCTTCATCAACACAAGCTCAAGACCCTCGCGAGGCTAAGCCTCCTGAGGCGGACGACCAAGAGCTTCCTCGGGCACGGCCTCGTCGAGGTGGCTCACGAGGCGGAGAGTTCAAGGCAGGGTACCTCACGAGGTGCCCGTAGCATAAGCCATGGCGACCAAAGGCGCCGATCGAGGCGCCCGGCAGCGCAGCGTCCTCCTTTCCTCTTTGGTGCAAAGGAGCAAGCGCGAGCAAGAGCATCAAGCAAAGGCATCCGTTTCGGTGCAACAAGACCAAGACCAGCCCCAACGGCTGGACTGCAGTCATCGTGGAGCCCAAGCAGGCGTCATCACCAGAGCCTTTGGCAGGCGAGGACCAACTTTAGTCAAGATAAGTGTACCCGCTATTCCCTTCAAAATGGCCAATTGTTGGTGCCCTTCCCGCTCAATATTTGGGAAGAGGCCCAGGGCCTTCGTCTAGATAAGTAGAGCTAGCCACCATAGTAGAGGCCTCTCTCCCCCCAGGCAGGCATTTTGGGATCAGAGAGAGAGAGACCCGATCCTCAAGCTAGAGCGACGGGATACCACTTAGCAGTTTATCACACCCACCAAGAACAGACCCTCGCGAGGCTGTTCTTCCCTGTACTGTTCCTCATCAGCCCAAGAGGCAATCCACACACCACACACTGGAGTAGGGTATTACACCACGATGGTGGCCTGAACCAGTATAAATCTCGTGTCTCTTGTGATGTTCTTTCGAGTAGTTTTAGGTCGCGATTCGACGAGGTAGGAGACGGTGGAGGGTTGGATCTCCGTGCGCACCCCAGAGTTCGAACCTTAAGGGTCTGCCGGAACCTGAAATCCGACAGAGTTGTTGGCCCAGGGCGATGTGCATCAGCCGCTGAAAGGTCGCGACTGCGTTGGGCAACCCAAACGGCATGTAGGTATAGCAGTACACTCCGCACGGGGTCAAGAAATCCATCTCCGGTGTTTCCTGACATGGTAAGGGTGCCGCTGCTCCCGGACATCTTCATGAGGTTGTACGCTGGGTGAGTTGCTGCCATGAACTGGGCCAAGGCCGGGTAGCCAAGGATGGCATTGTAGGGAGGCCGATGGGGGCGATGTCGAAGTCGAACAGCTCCGTGCGGTAGTTGTCGCGAGTGCCGAAGGTCACCGGGAGGCGAATTTGTCCCAGGGAGGCGGTGGAACCGGCTCCGACTCCTGAAAAAGGCCTGTCGGGCTGGAGCCGCTCTGGTGGCACATGGAGGAGGCTGAAGGCCTCCACAGATAGCATGTTGAGGCCGGCTCCGCCATCGATGAGGTCTGGTGACTGCCGCCGCGGATGGTGGGGTGCACAGCATAAGTGCGCACCCGATCCGGCGAGGTTGGAGGGTGATCGTCCAGAGTTGAAGCGAGATCGGCTGAGGCGCCACCCAGCCAGCGGGGCTCCCATTGCTTTCGGGCGGCGGCGATCTGGCGGGTGAGCGGCAGCGTGGCGGCTTGAAGGTGGCGCCCGATGAGCCGCCTAGGAAAGCTGCGATGACCGGGGCACCGGCTCGGCGCGATGGGCGAGTAGAGGTCGTGCAGCTCCCCAAGGAACTCTGCTTGCTCGTTCCCCTTGTTGGTGAGGAGTTGGCGGCGAGCAGCGAGGAGCAGCAGGCGTCGGCAGCAGGAGTCGTCTGGGCGACTCGGCGGTATGAGCAGCGGATGCTGGCGCGGGCTCGGCGAGCATCAGCCATGGACATGACGGAAGACCACACGCGACCAGCGGAAGAAAGATTCCGGCGCACCCCCACCTGCGCGCCAAATGTCGGATTTCGGGTTCCAGCAGACCCTTGAGGTTCAAACACTGGGGTGCGCATGGAGATCTTTCCCCTACCAGCTCACGCGTCGATGGTTTGTAAGGGATCTGAACTAGGAAGAAGAACACACAAGGGACACGAGGTTTATACTAGTTCGGGCCACCATTGTGGTGTAATACCCTACTCTAGTTTGTGGTGTGGTGGATTGCCTCAGGGGCTGATGATGAACAGTACAAAGGAAGAACAGCCTCGCGAGGGGTGTTCTTGGGCTGGTGCGATGAACTGCTTGGGTGAGTTCAATCGCCTCTCTTTGTCAGGACCGGAATTTTGGGATATATTTTTCCCAGAGAATGATCCTTGTGCTCATCAGCCCCAGGATTACTGTTAGCTGATGAGGCACCAACTTGATACAGAAATTCCAAGCAAAGTACATAATATGTAGTACAAGACCATTGTGGCCTATGAGTATAACAAATGGTTTCTAGTGGCTGATGGCGGAAGCGGTTTGTGGTTCATCTGCGTCTGTGGGACTCCATTTCTCACAAGAATAGCTGACCAGGATAATTCCTATATTCGTGAGGCTGCTATCATCATTGCGTAGGTTCCGGGGCTGTCATGCATCGCTCCTCTCCAGGCAAGAAATCTGGCCAAGACAATAGCTAGGGACAAGCCAGTGAGTACTTTTGAATGTACTTGCAAACATTATGAACACATGTATAATATAACAAATGGTTATCACGCTCTAGAATATACTATAAGCACAACATCAGTCATGATGCACGCAAGCAGGGTTATTTATATACAACATGAAAATGCCATAATGGAGTAGAAATAATATGTACCGATCGGGTGTCTGAAGCGACACCACATAAAGGGCTTATAAGTAAAAGAAATGACAAGCATACCACGATTCGGCGTCGGCGACACCACATAAAGGGCTTATAAGTAAAAGAAATGACAAGCATGCCACAGTCGGGCGTCTGAGCGACACCACATAAAGGGCTTATAAAATAATCACAATGAATATCCAGGAGGTAGAACCGTCCCAGGGATACTCAATAATTCAAATAATATAATGGGTTAGTCCATAATAAAAATAATCATAATCATCACAAGTCACAAGTCATGATCCATGTTCCGGTTTAGCAGTTTTTCCTCCGAAGACCGACACTAAGACCGACACTTGACCCATTCCAGACTGTAGTCCTTAACCGTGGACATGGCTATTCGAATAGGTGTTTAATCTCTGCAGAGGTGTACTCTTTACCCACGATAGCAGTTCCTTTAGTCCAGCAGGACTAATTCCATCTAGGGTCTTTTACTTGAAAACACACGACCGCACACACTGCCTAACTCACGATTATGGAATCACCCATGACACCCGCAGAAAAACTCTAAGTGGGAGGCTACAACCTCGATTAGCATGGGATCACAAAATTTTTAGCAGCGCAAACTAGGGAAGCTACCCCTCGGCTCAACCGAAAACACCCATGCCCCGGACCAGGTGGCATGCCTACGGATGCCTCGGTATCTTCCACCGTGGCCTCTACATGCGGTGTGTGCTAGGAAAGGGTTGACAACTTCTTGAACCGTACCCTACCTATGGCAGGGACAAGTAGTAGTACGAAACAAGTATGGGGGTTACCGGAACAAGACTCGATCTATGGTCGACTCAGGAGGTTTAAGTATTCCCTGCATGATTAGCATAAAAATTATATTTCATTCAACAGACAGAATCACCACTCGTCATACCTCACTATGCCATACCGGACACAGCCGTCTCGACGAAGACTGGAGATAAGCTCGTGTCTACCCAAGACAGAGGCTTCCCGAATTCCTTACGGTATGCATGAAAGGCATATGATGGTGACTACTATCACAAACATATCAAACTCCAATAGCATGAAATCATCAATATGCACTTATGAGTATGAACATATCATCACATAAAACAACGGATACTCTGCGTCGAGGTGGTGTTGTAGCCGTGTCAAATAACACACACAATATTATGCCAGGGTTCAGAATGCTTGCCTTCAAGTTGTGGAGAGGCAGGGTGCATTCAAAACTTTTGAAAGTTTCCTTCTCTCTCCAAAAATCCTATTTTTGAAAATATTCAAATTAACACATAGTTTAAAATTAGTACAAAAACGTTGTCTAATTTTTTTTCAAATAAATATGAAAATAAACTAGACAAAATCTTAGAAAGGTAGGAAAAAGAATCAACTCATTTGGCGTTATATTTAAAAAGTTATAGCCAGTTAAAGTTTCAGTCAAATTCTGTTTTTAATAAATAAATAAAAGAAACTGAAAAAAAAAGGTTCGAGGGGGAAAGCATACTCGAGACTTTACGCTTTCACTTATCTAGCGTGGACGGTGCGTGGGTCACTGACAATGGGTCCATGGGGCCCACTGGTCAGGTTTGACCAGCCGTCTCTCCCTCCTCTTCCTCTGCCCGAGCGGAGGCGGGACTCTGGCGATCGTTGCTGGTGATTGGCAGCTCCTAGCGGGGCTCCGAGGGTGGGGATGGATCCGCCAGTCTAGGGCGGTCCTCCCGGTGGTCGCTAGGCAGGTGGGGACGGAGGGAGTCACCGGGGGCGAGCTCCGCGGCGGAGGTGGCCTCAGGAGGTTTGGGGCTTCTGGCTATGGTGGCTCACCGTCGAGGCTGAGGGTTTGGGCGGCTCCGCAAGACCAAGAGGAGTCGGGGGTGGTGATGGATGAGCAGGAGGGCTCTGGTTGCGGTGAATGGGGCGGAAGGCGGCAGCGGCCGAGCTGGCGGAGGCAGGAAGGCGGCCTCCTGGTCGATTCTGAGCTAGGGAGCTCTAGGGGATGGCTTGAGGGTGCACAGGGTCTAGGAAGAGCTCGGGGACACCATTTATCTCGCAGCTAGGTCGGTTCATGGCCGTGGATAAGAACGTCGGCGTGCCGCCGTCTGTTGCAGCAGGTCGGCGTGGAGGAGATTGGGGCTGGTCGGCGCATTCGGCGAGCTCCCCCAGTCAAGGGGCGAGTGGCTTGGCGGGTGGCTCGGCGGCGCTGCCACGCCAGGGGCCTGTTGTGGCCCGGCCGCTAGTGGCCGGCCGACCGACTGGCCAGCTGTGGAGCTCAGGTGGCTCTGCGGCGAGGGAGTGGTCGGGTGTGTCGGCTGGGCGGGAGTGGACCCGAGCAGTAGCGAGGAGGCGGCTCGGGCGCGCTGCGATGCAAAGCAGCAGCTCTGGCAGCGCCAGAGCACGCACAGTGAGCAGCTCGACGAAATGCCACAGTGAGCTAGGAGGCTTGGATGCAAACACAAATTAACAGGGCTAGGTTATCACTAGCTAGGGGATTAGTGGACATGATGGTTTGGTCAGGGGATCAAGTTCATAACACAAACTAAAAACTAAGCCAAAACTGGTTATGCACACAAGGTGCTTGACAGAATGCCAAGGGCATCTAGGCAACTCTTGGGGTGGCCAAAATCTCCAAATTGGGGTCTCTTTAGATGTAGATGATGGTGGCAAGTTTAGTTGGCCAAAGCTAGAAACTTGCTAGTGCAAATGTTTGAAAACCAAATCTTGTCGAGAAAGGAAAGGATATGGTTTCATGGACCAAAACTTCTCCAATGGGTCCATCCTCCTGGACTTAGGGGTTTTGTAGGATGGGCTACAAGCAGGAAAAAGAATCATGGGTATGAGCAAAATAAAATGTGGTTGCTGTAGAAAATGCCAATCTGGTCCAGAGAGCAAAAGAGGATGGTTTACTCAAATCTTGCAAAGAACAAACATGGTTTTTTTGCATACAAAGGAGTTATATGCATCTACTGTCATCTCCAAATACTTGCTAATTTTTTTAAAGAATTATTTAAAGAGGTTGTAGTGCAAAGGTACCAACTGGACTAGTTCTGAAACTTTGGGGTAGGGCTCTAAATTTCCAATGAATAAAAGATATTTTTGCATCAAAGTGATTTAGAAACATCACAAGACATCCCCAAATTTTGGTGCAAATTTTAGATGCATTTATCAAATGGTTGTAGTGCAAAAGAGGCTCAAAACTTAGGAAAAATCATTTTTAGAGAAATAGAGCTCAGGGAAAAATTATTATGCAATAAATCCATTGATAAAAGAATTGTTTTATTGAGAGAGTACACAAGTCCAATATTATTTTTGGAAAGTTTACACTTGGGGTAAAACTCCACAATATTAAAGAAAAAACGGGTTCTGAAATCAAAGATAAATCCAGAAAACAAAATTTTAATTTCCTGGCTAAATTTTAATAAGCAAAATATGGTTAAATTTTTGGGGTGTTACACTCTCTCTCTCTCTGCTAGGGCTCTATCAGCTTGCTTCTACTTTGTGGTGGCTAGCTCTATTTATAGAGGGAGGCTCTGGGCCTCTTCCCAAATAATGAGCGGGAAGGGCGCCAACAATTAGCCATTTGAAGGGAACATCTAGTACAATTATCGACTAAAGTTGGTCTTGGCTGCCAAAGGCTCAGCGGTGGCCGCGTCCTAGGCTCCACGATGACCTCCTTCCTGCCGCTCTGCTGGTCTTGGTCTTGTTGCACAGGCGGTAACCTTTGCTTGATGCCTCGGCCTATGCTTGCCTCCTTTGCACCAAAGGGAAATGGGGACCTTCTTGCGAGGCGGCGCCCCCTGGCCTCGTCGTCATGGCTCATGTCACGGGGCACCCTCGTGAGTACCACCTTGATCTCTCCGCCTCCTCGTGAGCTTGCTGTGAGGCTGCTCTGAGGAAGGTTCTGTCGTCCACCCGTGAGGCTGGCCCCTCGCGAGGTCTTGAGCTTAGGCTGATGAAGTGGGGCCTTGGGCCCCACTTGAGCCTGTTGTAGGCATGAGCAGGCAAGTCTGGGGACCCCGTTCCCAGGCACGACACACACACACATACACACACACACACACACACACACACATACACACACAGACACCCACACACGAACACAACAACAATCCAATAAGTATAGTCCATCTATTTTTCCAAACTATGCATGTATGACACGAATTCAAAAATACTTCTTCTGTTCCTAAATATTAGTCTTTTAGAGATTTCAACAAGTGACTACATACAGAGAAAAATGAGTGAGTCTACACTCTAAAATATGTCTATATACATCCGTATGTGCCAGTCCATTTGAAATCTCTAAAAAAGACTAATATTTAGGAACGAAGGGAGTAAAATGTAAGACATGCATGGTCCTCAATTCAATATTTAAAATGAACATGAAACTGAAACATGAATATTAAGTCTAGTACTACAGTACATGCAAATGTTGTGTTTAATTAGGCGGAGCTATGATTGTCGGTGGTCAACCCACGACCTTAGATAAAATTGTGAAGCTCTGTTTAGGGTTGTTTAGATTATATTTGTCCCCACCCTCCCAACCACCTATTGGTTGTGCACCCCCACCCTCCTCCCGGGAGAATATCATGTGCCCCCATACTTTAGATGCTATATGCCGATACGAGTTGCTTGGAGCTTGTAGATCTGAGATATAGCAGCTCACATGATGTCTTAATATTTTTACAGGAACCTTGATGAGTTTCAGAATTGCACACAATTTGTACAAAAAGTACTCAGATGTCCTTGGATCCCTTATCCAAAGACCTCCGAGCTAGGCTCTTGAGACCACGCCCTAAACTCGTCCGGATTCTCGTCCAGATTTGACAGGGCTCCGGTATATCATAGATTGCCGGAGATTCCTCCATGGGAACTCGACGAAATTTTGCATGGTTGTTGTAGACTTAATTCCGCACAACCCGCCGGAGAATCGTCAAGCGATGCTCGAGGAGGTGGTGGCAGCGGATACAAGTTTGTTGCCCAGAAAAACAGCACGGTCACGGGGCAATGTTGACATTGAGCCCCCAGCTCCATGGATGATTCCTCCATGATCTTGAGAGAGATCGGAGTTGATGTTGATGAAGGTCATCGTCCGAACATGACGATCCAACATGGAGTGCTGTCCTCGGTCGAGTAGAGGTGACCCGGTCGAGCGGTGGCCTTGATCTGCGGCGTCGCGATTAATCTGCGAGCGAGCCATTGATCCTTGCAGATCACACAATGGAACTCTCAATGAAAGCACCATTGTCTGTGTCAAAACCGGCAGATCTCGGGTAGGGGGTCCCAAGCTATGTGTCATGGATCGATGGGTAATAGGAGACAGGGGACACGATGTTTACCGAGTTGGGCCCTCTCTATCGAGGTAATACCCTACTTCACCTTGATTGATCTTGATGAATATATAGTTCACGAGAGTTGATCTACCTCGAGATCATATGTTGTGGTCTAATACCAAGGGTACGATGGGTAATCTCATAATAATCTATTGACTAGCCTGGCCTTGGTTTATATAATGCACCAGAGGCCTAGGATAACAAGAGTCCTAGCTGAATACGTTGGTGGAGAGGAGTCCTTGTCTTGATCACCAAGTCTTGCGGAATACTCCTTGTATGCGCCATGGGCTGCCCGAAGTGGCCCATAAGTGAATCGCCATGGGGGTCCTCGGCCCGATCCACCTAGTTGGGAGATGATGTGGTGAGTACCCCCTAGTCCAGGACACCGTCAGCGGCCAACGTTGTCGGTGGACCACCCGGTGCGGTGGACGAGGACCTAGATGAGGTAGCTCCGGTGCGGTGGTGAAGCGCGACCGTCGCCTTCGTCGTTGTCCAGCACAGATGTGGGGAAAGAGGCGAGGCGAGGCGATTCGAACTTTGCTTGGGTTGGGCGAATTAGGGATTTGAGCAATGCAGGCGCGGAAGAGGACGGTGGAGAAGGGAGATTTTACTGAGGGCTGGAATTGGGGCGCGGATATTTCAATCCGAAGCGTGGAGCGCGAACTTATTTTGTCGTCATCCTTTTTGGGGGAGGGCTGGGTGGCTGGGTGCTAAGCGTCATTCGATACGCGACCACCACGACCACGACCTTGGTCTGCGAATGCGCCTACATTTGAGAATGCAAGCGAATCTTATTTCATTTGCAAGCGAATCTGTATGTATTATCACGCCCATGTTTTCCTTGCAATAATTAGTCATTCGAAACGAGATACTATCAATTAATTAATGAGGAGTTATTTGAAAAAAAATCGAAGCGGTATCACGCTAGCGTGGATTAGAATGTGTGTCACATAATTAGTTATTTGAATTAGAGTGTGTCACATAGCGATCTCCAATTCTAGCGTGGATTTAGCATTTCACTTTGTATCCACGCTTCTTTTTAATACAAATTCATATGTATATGATGAACACCATGGTAGTGAGAAAACTTTTGGATGGATTCAAACATATGACCTACAAAATAGCACAACAAATCGAGTCAATGTCTACTTTTGAAACCTAGTATGTACAATTTGAAATAATTACCCATATGCA
>JAHIAM010005084.1:0-61517 GCA_021605205.1 Aegilops longissima
GTATTCGAATATAGTCATACATGCTTATGTAAAGAACTTGCATGACATCTTTTGTCCTACCCTCCGTGGCAGCAGGGTCCTATTGGAAACTAAGGGATATTAAGGCCTCCTTTTAATAGAGAACGGAACAAAGCATTAGCACATAATGAATACATGAACTCCTCAAACTATGGTCATCACGGGAGTGGTCCGATTATTGTCACTTGAGGTTGCGGATCATAACACATAGTAGGTGACTATAGACTTGCAAGATAGGATCAAGAACACACAAATATTCATGAAAACATAATAGGTTCAGATCTGAATTCATGGCTTTCGGGCCCTAGTGACAAGCATTAAGCATGGCAAAGTCATAGCAACATCAATCTCGAACATACACTACAAAAAATACATACGTGATGATCGTGTTTGTCCCAGATGAGTTCGTTTTTGTCATGCATGTACATCCATGACAAATTTATGCCGAGAATCAAGATAGTCATACTGTCTTTGTCGTGGAAGTGTTCGATGACATTACCAAATTTGTCATCACGGAGTGTCCACTTCCATGACAATAAATCGCGTCACAAAACTGCTTTCGTCAAGGGTGACCGACACGTGGCATCCACCGTAGCAAGCGCCGTTAAGCTATCGGGTCGTGTTTTGGATCCGATAACCCGTTAACAACCCGACCAATGGGGATTTTCCGCGTGTAAAATCATCATTGGCTGGAGAAACTGCGATGTCGGCTCACCGTTGGGACAGATGTCATCCAGCGATTGGACGAGAGGCGCCTATGATCGTCGACCGTGTACGACTAACAAAAGTGAGGAGTCTGGACTAGGGGTGTCGGGATAGCGAACTATCATCTTGGCGGACTCCTAGAATATGAAGATACAAGATTGAATACTTCGTCCCTTGTCGGATAGGACTTTCCTTAGCGTGGAAGGCAAGCTTAGCGATACGGATATGTAGATTTCCTACCATTGTAACCGACTACGTGTAACCCTAACCCTATTCGGTGTCTATATAAACCGAAGGGTTTTAGTCCGTGGGGCGAACAACAATCATACCATAGGCTAGCTTCTAGGGTTTAGCCTCTACGATCTCGTGGTAGATCTACTCTTGTACTACCCATATCATCAATATTAATCAAGCGGGGTAGGGTATTACCTCCATCGAGAGGGCGAACACAGGTAAAAACATCGTGTCCCTTGTCTCCTGTTACCATCCGCCTAGGCGCGATTCGGGACCCCCTACCGAGATCCGCGGTTTGACACCGACATTGGTGCTTTCATTGAGAGTTCCTGCGTATGCGTCACCTATAGGCCCGATGGCTCCTTCAATCATCAGCAAGGACGCGATCCGGTGAACTTTTCTCCCGGACAGATCTTACGTATTTGGTGGCTTTGCCTTTGTGGGCCAATTAGCTAGGCCATCTGGAGCAGATCGAAAGCTCGCCCAGCCATCAGGTCAGATTTGGAAAGCTTGAACTACTCGGCCGATGTCGTGGAAACTTGATCTTGACGGAGTTGAGCCACAGCCGAGCATGCCGCCTTGTCTCGATGGAGTGCGATCTAGCTCTGCCGCGAGCGAGTGCCACGGAGGCGCACGGTGCCGCTCCGACCCTTAATCCGGGCGGTTTAGCGATCGAGGGCGGTTGGTTGGACACCGCCTCGGGGCTGAAATCTCTGGCGTCGGGCGAACACCATCCTGTCCTTTGCAAAGCTCGTGACTCCCGGTGCGGACTCCTTTCCGGACTCCGAACCTCCAGCGCCTGCCGGTCGAATCCGGTAGGCGTCGATTATGGAGTTCAGCGTCGCGGACATCTTTCAGCACTCGCCCTTTGGCGATATCCTGAACTCATTAAAGTCTCTCTCTTTGTCGAGGAGCCTGGCGAACTATGGTGAGGAAGGTTGGGATTGAGACGATGAAGAAATTCAATGCCGCCCACCACCCACTTTGTAGCCACGCCGATGATTTAACCGACATGCTCGACTTCGACTCGAAGACATCGATGGTATGGGCGGCGGTGCGGAGGCGATCAAGAGCCAGCGCCCAGGGGCCTGGAAGGCCACCTCGTCATATGACATATACATGGCGGATATCCCAAAAGATGGGAATGGCGATGGAACAGCGGAGGATGACCCTCAAGAAACAACTAGCGCCAACATCAGTGGCGCGCTCTAAATCCGCCACGGTAAAAGCGGCGATTCCGTCACGGGGAGACAATAATACCCGGATAGTGCGAAGATGAGCCCCTCGGCGGGACTCAGCGCGGGAGGAGGAGAAGCAAGTCCGCCTGACGGTCTTGCGAGAAAGAAGGTAGAAGGGCGATAATTATCGCCCCCTCCGAAGATGAGGCAAGCCTCGGACGACAATTCGTCATGCCGAGGACCCGTCGAACAAGAGCGTTTTAAGCGCGGGCTCATAGCCACGACAAGCAGCCTCAGAAAAAGCAACGACTTAGAGCTGACCAAGACACTGCTAGGCGATAGATGGGTGAAGTCCATGCAGCGAAAGTATGAACTCGAGCGCCCCTCAAAAGCCACCCCAAGCGCGGGGTGTTGCCTCGATCGGAGGGAAGCACCCGTCACCGGCGCATGAAATGGCAGACCGGCCACCCGTGGCTGACGAAGAAACCTCTCGGCCCTCCGCTCAAGCCACGCCCGGCCTTCGCTCAAAAGTACCAAGGCATGGGAAAGCGCGCGGACTTGCAAGATATATTGGAGGATAAGGCAAAACATACAAGATCGATCTACGGATCGGCGTGGGCGTAACGACTCGGGATGATTAACATCCGCGGATCTGACAAACCCGGCGGGCGAACCACGATGAACAAAGCTCATATGAGCTACGTCGTGATATATTATCTGAGCGCGCACACCACTATGCTTCACGGATGAAGTAATGGATCATCAAATCACGAGGGCTTCAAACCCGTAAACATCGAATCATACAATAGTACCACAGATCCTGCGGTGCGGATGAGACTATCTCCTCCATATCCACATGGCCTGCGGTGATGATCTACATGCCATCAAATACCTCCCTCAAACTTAAAGGACCAGCTCGGCATTGGCTCAACACTTGCCGGTAGAGTCAATCGGTTGTTAGGAAGACACGGAAGCCGCATTCCTTGATAACTTCCGGGGCACATATATGCGACCACGAGGCGCCCGATGACCTTAGCCATATAATTCAGCAGCGGAAGAATCGGCGGACAATTACGGGCGCGGTTCCTAACAAAGAAAAATCAGATCGTCATTTGTCCGGATGCGGGCGCTAGCAACCTTCAAACACAACATCATGACGAGTGGCTAGCCGGCACCTAGGGCGGGAAAAGCGAAATCCATGGCAGCCCTCACCACACTCATGACCGGTTTTGCGCGGGAGAGGACAGCTAGCTAGCTCGAAGCAACAACGGCCAAACACCCTCGTAGTTCGGATACCAAGGACAACAATGGCAGGTCGCGTCGCAACAAGCATAAGCGCCGCGTGCGGTGATAATGCTGAAGATCTGACGATAAATGCGGATTGAGGCTCTAAACCGGTCGTGGAAGAAGCCATTCAAAAGAAATACCGGGGCCCGTCCAACTTGGACCGAATACTCGATCACTTGTGCGGATACATGGCACCCCAGCTCAGCCAACCACACCAGCAGGGATTGTTGGGTGTTCAAACAAGCGAGCAAGCTAAGCACGAAAACAATGACAAGGGGCTGCATAGCGATGACGAGGAAGAGCCCGGCCGCCAAAAATAGAGGACATAAGGGCTTTCCCACACAAGTGCGGACCGTGAACATGATATCGCAACCCACATACCCAAAGGGGCGGAATCGCGCACTAAAGGGGCGTATCTGTGATGGAGCAGTCGCCCGAAGTTCAACCCATGGTCTTCCTGCCCGATCACCTTGATCGAAGGACCACCCACTAGCATCCGTCCGCGGCGGTTTCGCGCATTGGTTCTTGACCTAATTATTGTGATTTCACCTCACGAGTCGATGGGCGGGGCGGCAACTGAACCTGATTTATCGGGATCGGTCGCAAAATGGGCATAGACCCATCAAGGATCAAGCCCTAGCAGCGACCTTTAAAGGCGTCATTCGGTGTAAGGCCAAGCGCACGAGCTCCGTTACACTTGAAGTGGTCTTGGATCCCGGATAACTTCGGAGTGAGAGTTAATCTTGACATAGCTCCGTTCATGGCGGCTATCACGCATTGCTCGGATGAACCGCGTTCGCAAAATTCAATGCGGTGCCGCTTTCGCGTACCTCAAACTCAAGATGCGAGGCCCTCGGCGTAATCACGGTCAATGGAAACACGAGCGCTCCCTCGAGCGGAGAGCATACGGCAACCGCCCTTGCGGCGAAGTGCGAACAACCTCTTAAGGCAATTCTCGATCCTGCCAATAAACAATCGGACAACATCAAGCGCGCCGGAGTAACCTGCAGCAAGACCGCTGGCGCGTTCGAACAAGCATAATAATGCAGCTAACCCAGCCCTCGTGAACTTCATGAAGCGATTACTACAGCGCATGTAATTGCGCTCTGAAGCACCATGGGCATAGGGGCGGGCCACGACCCGCTGCGCCCGAATGCGGCTAGACCGCACTAGGGGCTCCGTTTGTGTCATTCCTTTTTTCTTTTCTTACTTTTACTTTCAGGACCTTTGTTCTCCGAAGCCACTGTCGGCATTTGCGCCGAATACACAATGCAACAGCCGGGGAAGCGAGAAAACTGCGTCAGTGTCCATGTGGTCTCTATTACGAGCGGTATACTGTTTTACATATCCTGCTGCAAACTTACCCCTGGAAGAGGACATATCAAAAGTCCCGTACCTTGCTTATCGCACAATTTGTATCGTTACGCTTTTATTTGCGGTTTCTTTTGAATAACCAATATATAGCTCTTGCCTATTATTGCATTCTTTCCCATTATATATATTTATTTATCACATTGCACAACCGTACAATTTGAGTGCAGCCAAAACACCGAGGGCTTATGTACCCCAAAAACATGGTGTGACAAGTCGAACACTTTCACAAGTCGGCACCCGAACTTATAGCATTATATGCATCGGCTCGAATCATGTCTTGGGTCAATAGTTGGGTTTGCCGGCTCCCATGTTTTGGTACCTTCGTTCCGTTATATGGGCTAAGGTAGCTGGGAGAACCACTGCGATTGTGCCCCGGTTGAGCTGGGTTGAGCAGCTCGGTGGAAAACTAAAACTGGTTGTCATGATAAAGGCGAGAGCGATCGCTGTTCGAGAGGTTTCTTGAGTCCCTAAAGACTTATGCGCTTAGGCGAGACCGGCATTGTCCGGCCAAAGGCGTGGATGGCGCCACGAAGTCGGTCTTCGAATACTAGGGGCTTCGCGAAATTTAAAATTATAAAATTCTATGGCTAAGTGAGTGTTCAAGCATTATAGTCCGGTTGCCTGGTTCGTTGCGTTGGCGCCTCCTCGAAGGACCCAAAATGGGAACAAGAGCGCTCAAGTTTATCGAACACCCGACACTTTCGTGGCATGGGGCTGAAATAACGACTAGCCATCTCTCAAATTTGATAAGCGCCGCACAGAAGGTAATATTTTAAATTCAAAAGCGTTGCTTAAGCGCATATGAAGAAGTTTTCAGCGTCGAGGATAACAAATCGAGTCTACTCAAATATTACATCTTTGGTGCATTCGCCGCTATAAAGGCGGGCACCCTTGGGCGCCCTCATAATACTTCTCGGGCTTGCGATGTTCTTTGCCCGGCGGCGGCTGTCCGTCACCAGCTTCTCCCGTCAGCTTGACCCGGTGCACCTTGGCATGGGCAAGGGCCCTCTGAGCACTTCAATACTGAGCAGGCGCTTCATGACTTGATCCATGGGCAGGCATCCACCAGCCGCCACACTAGCCAGAAGTAGCTCCGAGGCATGGCCTCATTTGGCCAGCCGAGCTATAAGGCCCTTCATGGCCTGTTCGGCGACCTTGTGGAGCTCGACCAATTGCTTGATTGGTCGCTCAAAGACACAGGTGTTGGCCTCGACATCTGAGACCAAAACACCTTTTCCGTCGAGCTCCTTCCTCGGCTCGGTAAGCGGCGGCATCGGAGACACTCCATGGCAGATCATGAGCAGCTCTGGAGAGCTCGGATTCGGGTAAGTACTAGATAATTGACTTTTACATTCTTGCTCTGCATAAAGAATGCCTTACACTTGTGATCTTCTTTATTGCCTCGATCTCTGGAGGCCTTAGCAGCTTTGGCACTCTCAAGAGCGAGGCAAGCTCGAACTCTCGGGTCTTGAGTCACGCTCCAAACCCTCGTGTTTTTCATGAGCACGGAGCTCTTGCCGTACCTCCGCCCGGATGTGCCTCCCCTTCTCTCGCTCGGTGTGCTCATGGCCGCTTTGTTTTCGACGCGGACACACGCCTCCTTCAGTCGCCACCTCGCTCGTGGCCCTGCGGTACCAGTTATTCCTGTTATCTTTTGCAACCACATTTTTAAATTCCATAGGTATTACTTACCTTCCTTGTCCCCGAGCTGCTTCTTGGCTTGGCGAGCTCATTCTCGGACCGCTCGAGGCTCTCCTTCAATGCATTGACCTCCATGATAAGTCGGCGAGAGGTCGGCAGGGCAGCCTGCATTCCCATATTGACATAATTATGTTAGACTCCTGCGTATATCTTTTAGATCCTCAATCCGGCTTTTCTTTCCGAACACGAACTAAGCATCGGGAGCTCTGTCTATCACGGTAATCTTCGTACATATATTGAAAACTTACCTCAAAGCCTGTTAGAAGGCCGTTGCGAGGCTTCAGTCAGCCCGCTCTTGGCGGTGAACTTTCAGATCACCACACTCATAGCAGTGTGGTGCTCCTCCTCGATGGGCTGTTAGCGCCTCGATGCTATCTGGTGCCTCGGTTGGGCCGGAGGACACCGGCGTCTTACCCTTCCTGAAGGGGCGCTTGCGGACCTCGGAACGCTGAAGGTTCGATGTGGAGTCGGACAAGGGTCGGGCTTAGAGTCCTGGGGTCTCGCTCCCCTCGCGCTGAGTCGGGAGGCTGCCTTGCAGGCGCCTCCTGCGCCACCTCCTCTTGACCAGGGTCCCCTTGGGGCCCCACCTCGGCGTCGTCGGCAGCGTGAGGTGAGGCGGCGGAGTGAAGTACTCTCCACTTCCGGCGAATTTGGGACCCTTCGGCCAAGCGGCGAGCTGCGTCCTGGCGGGCTGCATGATTGTTGGCATTAGAGAACACTATGCAATGAAAAAAATCCATGGGTATCCGGACACTTACGATCTTGCTAGGGCTTGGCCCTCGAGGCCCTCCTCCTCGCCGTCGTTGGCGTTAGTGGAGGCGTCCGGAGGAAGGTTCTTCCTTCTTGAACCCTCCGGCCTCCCGGCTGAGGCGGCCTTTCTTTCTTCTCTCCCCGGCGGAGAGAGGCCTCTTCCTCCTCCTCGTCTTCACGGGAGAGTCCGCCTCAGCGTCATCGGACAATGAGTCCGGCGGCACTGGCGCCGGGAACTCCTTGAGTTCCGTGGCCTTCTTCTTAGCCTTCTTTTCCGGCACCACGTGAGGTGCGGAACCCTAACCCGCCAATCGAGGCGTCCGCTGGAGTCTTCACGGCAAGGAGCGGACGGTCGATCTGTCGGGCGTCTTGAGTCGAGTCTTGTCAAAGGTGAGGTGTTTTAGATCCGCATAGAGTCAAACTATGAAAAAGAGTCCCATAAAGGGTAAAATAACTTACCTCGCTGGCTTGGCGTTGCGAGCTGAATCGCGATCTTGATGGCGGATGCGGGAACCAGCGCCCATGAACAGCACCTTCGAGCATCTTCGTGCGTAGTGTCGAAGAGCCGGCTCAAGGATTTGGTGTTGTGCGGATCAAACTCCCACAAATTGAAGGCCCGTTCTTGGCATGGGAGAATCCGGCGGATGAGCATCACACGGATTACGTTGACAAGCTTGAGATTCTTGTCCACGAGGTTTGGATGCAGGTTTGGAGTCGGATAGCTCTTCGAATCACCCACGTCGGGCTGTCTCTTTCCATGATGTGAGCGGGTGGGAAGCCGGACCGAATTCGGGGCCGCCGCCCATTCAGTCGCGCGGCTCGGTGATGTAGAACCACCCGATTGCTAGCCCTTTATGGTCTCCACAAAGAGCCCTCGAGCCATAGGGCGTTGGCCATCCTGCTTGACATGGCACCTCCTTTTCTGCTTGGCAGCCGCCCACTACCTTGGCTTGACCTTGAAGGTCTTGACCATAAGCGAAGTGGGGCTAGGGCGAGGAAGGCCTCACACTGACGATAAGCGCCGAGATGTTGAGGATGATATGCGGGGCAGATCATGGAAATATAGGCCGTGGTAGAACATGAGCCCCGGACAAATGGGTGAAGTGGAAACCCTAGTCCAGCGGAGGAAGTGGGGAGAACACCACCCTCTCATGGGGCTGGGGGTGGGGATGAGCTGCCATTCGTCCGGGCAGCCGATGTGCGGCGTCGCCGGACAAGTATCCGACCTTCTGCAGCGTTTTACTTGGCCCTCCGTGCGGAGGAGACCATCCACGCCTCCCGCTCCGGACATGGCTGGAGATGGTTGAGGAAGGATGTCGCGGACTTAGGCGTTGGAGCTCGAGTCTTGTGAAATGGATGAGCAAGGGAGGAGGAAGGCGTGGGTGAAAGGGTGGATCCTTATCCCTTATATGGGCCGGGACGAGGCTATCGTCCCCACCGACTGATAAAACTCGCTTATCTCCCAAAGCGCCACAATCAATGGCGCGGTTGGGTTCTGCGTCCGTATTGATGAGAATCCTAGAATAAGGGGGCACGATCTACGCTTTGATAAGGCGTGCCAAGAAACGCCTCGCTAAACACGCTGAGGTGGGACGGTAAAAACAATTGAATAAAGGCTGGCCGTGGTGTGATGTCACGCCCGGAATCGTCGGCAGATCTGTGCAAAAATTATTCTCTCTACGGTGGTATGTGGAACTTGTTTTGCGAGCGGACAATATCCTTGTGTTCAAAACCTTCTATGAAGTATTCGGAGGAGGAACCCGCCTTGCAATGCCAAAGACAATATCGTCGGACTAAATCGTAATTGAAGCCTGGTTCGAGGGCTCTTGAGGAGTCTGGACTAGGGGTGTCGGATAGCGAACTATCATCTTTGGCGGACTCCTAGACTATGAAGATACAAGATTGAAGACTCCGTCCCTTGTCGGGATAGGACTTTCCTTGGCGTGGAAGGCAAGCTTGGCGTCTGGATATGTAGATTTCCTACCATTATGGCCGACTCTGTGTAACCTAACCCTATTAGGTGTCTATATAAAGCGAAGGGTTTTAGTCCATAGGACAAACAACAATCATACCATAGGCTAGCTTCTAGGGTTTAGCCTCTACGATCTCGTGGTAGATCTACTCTTGTACTACCCATATCATCAATATTAATCAAGTAGGAGTAGGGTATTACCTCCATCGGCGGGGCCGAACACAGGTAAAAACATCGTGTCCCTTGTCTCTGTTACCATCCGCCTAGGCGCACAGTTCGGGACCCCCTACCGAGATCCGCGGTTTGACACCGCAGAGGCCCATTCTGTGAAAAGGCGGCCCGTTTGACTTAGTCAAGGTGGCGGGCGGCCATAAAGCTTATTAGCGGCTGTTACGCATATAGCCCATTTACAGCCCGCTAACCCAAGGCCCGTTCGCCCTATCGAATTAGGCCCAATAGCGTCATACGGGCCAATATGATTCAACCGTTTTCCGCCGGCCCATGTATGGCCCATGGCGTCTTCGGCCCATATGAGGCCCTATGTAACTCTTGGCCTATTAACGGCCCGTGGTGGCAGCCCGCAATGAGCGGTGTATCACTTTACACCCACTAACGGCCCGTGGTGGCGGCCCGTAATGAATAGTATATCACTTTATACCCATTAAGGGCCCGTTATTGATTGGTCCGTTTCCGGCAAATGTTATCTTCGGCCTTCTCGAGCCCATTTATTCTTGGGCTCATTTCCGGCGATTCGTTTACTTACGACCCGTTCTTGTCATTTTACGCTTGTGGGCCAAATTCAGCCCGTGGTTACATCGGCCCGCTTGTGGTCCGTTAATCGTTGGGCGTTTTCATAGCGTCATCAAATCGGCCTATTAACGATGGCCCGTTATGGTCATCGACCGTAGAAGGCCCATTGTTTCTATGGCCCGTAGAAGGCCCATTGATGATCTGACCGTAGAAGGCCCATTGTTTCTCTGACCCATAGAAACCCATTGTTTCTCGGCCCGTACAAGGCCTATTGTTTCTATGGCCCGTAGAAGGCCCTTGTTTCTCTGACCCGTAGGAGGCCCGGTGTCACTCTGATAAATATTAGCACATGGTTATTGTGGCCTAGTTTTAAGAAGAGCGCGCGACTACAAGCAAACAAATAAACAAGACAACAAGGAAATAAATAAGCAAGCAACTTATGCTAAGCTATCACGGCTGTTACACATGTTACATCCTTTGGGCATCAAAGTTAGCCACGGTGCAAATATAGGAACAAAGCGACATATCATATACCTTTGGTTGTCAAAGTTGGCGACCAAGCGCAAATAAACGCCATGACAAAACAAATCCGAACTGAAACCACTTGGAAGATCTCAGAAACAATATCACAGGTACCCATAATCTTTGGCAAGATGCTTAGCAAGCTTATTAACTTTCTCTTGTTTGGCGCTTAAATCCTCCAGTAACTTAACATTGCACCGAAAATATGCATTTGAATTCTGCGAGGACTTCCTCGGTCCTTGACTTCTGTCGCCAGCACATCGATCGATGTCTTTCAACTTGAAGTTGAGACTCAAGAAAACGAACTGATTCAGGCAGCGAGTTCAAAAACTTGTGCCGGTGATAGTGGCGATGCTTTCGAACACTACATCAAGACAGGACTTTTGGGTTCCCTCACTGTCGTCAAGATAGTTTTATCAGCTTTCTTGGAGACCAACGAGGGATGTCTCACTATCTCGAACCTTATCGCATTACTTCCTTTACCATTGGATAACAGTCTTTGTTCTCCAATATTTTGTCCGCATTCTAAAGAGAAACAAGCGGACACATCACATGTTTACCATGTTGTATATGAAACTCATTTTGGTAAATGAGTTCAATAGTAAAGTGGACAGAATAACAGCATGAAACAAACATATATCTATGTGCCATGGTCACTTTATGGTCTATATCATTCTAGTTTTGTTGCCAAATCAAGATAGAGACACAGTTCAAATAATATTTGTTCAAGACAAAGCGAGAATAGAGCAGAATATAAGTGTGGGTAACTATAGAGCAATAACACTTTTAATGTGCATGACATGAGAACATAACTGTTTATTCAATTGAAGCTGAAATCAACATAGAGCAGGTTTCAACAGCAAACCAGTTAAAAGCAGGTTTAAAACATACTGTTGCGCCATTGGAGTTTCAATTCCATCCTTCAAATTTGAAAATAGTTGGTATGAGCAAATACAGTAATGCAAGAGCAAGGAGTATGAACCATAGCTACGGAACTGACACGAGAACAAATCTTCTTCTCCTTTAAGCGTTGAGTTGGGATTGGAGTGGTGGTCCTCGTGCTTTGAGCCTGCAGTTCCTTACTAACCGCTTCGTGTTTGGGTGCTCTGTGGTGGAGGCGGTGTTGTGTCAAGCTGGGCTGGGTTACTATCTGTCGGGGTTGGAGTTAAAGGGGTGTAGCTAGTTCTCTGTCCAAGCGGGTGGGGTACAATCTGCGAGAGTCTAGGTTATGTTTGGTGGATCTGGTCCTTGGGCAAGTACAACAAGTGGTTCTATCTGCATCAAGCTGGTAGCACTATCTTTTAGAAGACCGTGTTGTTACTTCCTTAGAATCTTGCCATCGCTCTCCAATTCAAATGGCTGATAAACAAGAAAAGTAATTAAAAGTATAGACATTGTATGATAGACAGGTGCAATGGATAGTGGGGAATAAAAGTGGGCATGAAATAATTCATATTTATGTTGTCTAACCAAATAGGATAGCATGACATAATTTCACATATATGATGGCTAACTAAACAGGATAGCATGACACAATTTCACATTATGATGGCTAACTAAAAAAAGATGGAAAGACATAGTTCAAAATATGAGACTATGTAAACAGGATGACATGACATAACTATATAATGTGTTTATTAAATAGGTTGGCATGCCATAATTCACATACATTCATGGATAGAATGCCATAATTCTAAATATGATATTTGTAAACACTAAGCAGGATGAGATGATATAACTATATGATGTCTTTATTAAATGGGTTGCCATGCATAATTCAGATAGATGATGTGTATGTACTATGTAAACATGATGGCATGATATAATTCAAATATATGATTTATATAGTAAGCAAGTAAGCAGATGGCAATCTGTATATGATGTAAAAACTAAGCAATGCAAGACAACATGCATGACATGGGTAATATAAACCTGCCAAGTTTGAGCATAGACCTCGGGAAATAGGACTGGTCATCAGGTCTCGAATCCTCCTACGAGGAGCTCTCTAACCACCCGACAAGATATGCCTTCAGCGAGTAGCATTATCTGCTACGAATACCTTGTTTTCACTCGAGATACTTCCATCACCGCTTCAAATGGCTGATGCACGGGAAGAGTAGTTGAATATACAAGCGTTGTCGACAAATGGAACACGTAATACAAAAAATGATAGCATGATATAATTCACATACATCATGATTGGCTAAACAACATGGCATTGCATAATTCACATATATAATGCCTTTGCAACAACATAGCATTGTATAATTCACATATATAATGTCTTGCAACAAGATGGCAATGCATAATTCACATATATGGTAATTAGACCTTTGAGCAAGTGGCATTCACACAAAGCATGTCTAAGCTAATCAAATGACATAGCAATGCGAGACACCATCGCATGATATGAGCAACATAACCCTGCCAAGTTAGAGCATACACCTAGGGGAATAGGACTGGTCATCGATGTAGGCGGAACCCTCGTGGGCGATCTTTCACGTTGGGCGGATCCTCACGGGGAATCACGAAGAACGGCGGAAGAACACGAGGAAATCACGGGGAGGAGCGAGGAAAACACTCAACCAACAAGGCATCGGTCACACAAATGCTAGATCAAAGAACACAAAGGAGATACATGATTCAAAGGTCGACAAAGGGCGATACAAGCGGTAGCCGTTCTTCTCCGTGAGGAGGTCTTGATGATGGTCTTCTCCATAAAGGGAGTCTTGAATCTAAGGTGGATCTTCTCGAAGAGGGCCTCGGTCTCTCTCATGGAGTAGATCCGGTATGGATAATGACTCTATCTAATGAGCTAAATCAACGCTAACCCTAACTAGGAGGAGGTGGAGGAGTATATATAGTGCTAAGCCACGAAGGGGTAAGTGAGGCGAAGGGGTACAGGCTCGGCCCAATACACATGCCTGAGACAGGCGGTAGTACCGGTCCTTGGGCGTAGTACCTCTTGAGTAGCATAGCGTAGTACCGCTATGATGGGCGGTAGTACCGCTCTGAGCCGTTCGAACTCGAAGTTTGTCGGACTTTCTTGGAAGTGGAGTGGATGTAGGCGGTAGTGCGCTTGTGATGATAAGCGGTAGTACCCGCTGGGCACAGGCGGTAGTACCGCTTGCTCCCAGCTTCTTCTTCCTTCTCCTCTTCCATGCTTGGCCTTGGTCCTTGGATCCTCCATGGTCGTCTCGGTTGTACTGAGTGTATGCAAGGTCCATGCATGAGGTAGTAGCCATGTCTCACATGTGGAAAGTGGCCAGTTCGAAGAGGTGAGTTCACCTTGTGCCCTATGGCGTATGGTCGAGGTCTCGTCATATGTCCTCTTGGGGCTTGGAGAGTAGTTGGAGTGTACATGGGGATGAGCGTGGTATGCTCGCATCATCTCCCCTCCCTTGGGAAGATCCGACCTCGGATCGTGATCCTCATCACCATGGAAGCGGTTGTCGTGAGCGGACTTGTAGTTGGACGAAGTTGAAGACATGGCGCAATCCAAGTAGTCAAGGTGTCGCGGAGTGATAGACATGCAAAAGAGCAAACACAAGCAACACTCGGAAATACAATGGTTAAGCGCGCATAAAGTGTCCATCATGTAAGAATGAGTCCGTGCGGCAATATAGTTCGTGACAAAGCGCATGAAGCTTATCAAAATGATCTAGAATGGTATGCAAAGCATTCATGGGAACAAATGCAATCATTATACGCACAATTGTGTTATGAGTATGGGCAATGCAACCACGGTGCAATATGATGTCATAATGGGATGGTGCATCAAAAGCATGAACATAGCAATGGATGCTCAATATGTGAATGTCATCATGCAATTGATGGTAGGCAATGTGATCATTATGTATGAATATGCCATCAAGAAGATCACAACAAATTTGCTAAGGAAGTGAACAAGCTCAAATATCATGGATGACATGGGAATACAAGATGTAACAAGGCAATCATAATGTGTGTCAATCCATGCATAAGGCGCAAATTTGTGGTGAGTATGATATGTCCATCGAGCATGAGTATGAGCACAATCAACAAATATGGAGGTGTCGGTATACCAATGCTCGATGTTGTGGCAAAAGTGGAAAACGAAGGTGCATCCAATAAGTCAGCGCTCCTCAATGTAAAGGTCCATAGAGCCAATCTCCAATGTCGATCCTCCGTTCGCGAGATGTATCATGTGAGACAACAAGAAGGAAACAACAATGAAAGAATGACCCATCAATATCGTCTTTGAGGATGGCTCAAGGAAGGAGTTCACCTCAAGAAAGTTCCCAAAGATGTTGGAGTCGTACATCATGTATGTCTTCACATATCAATATGTAGCATAACGGCATCGCCTTGTGAAACCTCAAAATGAAAGAACATGACAAACACTCGGAAAAACAAATGAGGTTAGCGAGAAATGCAAAACCTATCATTAAGTGGTAAGATACCAACAAGTGTATGCATCATGCTCATCATAAGAAAGTACAAGGGGGCGTTTCATAGTATGGAGCATATGATGCAAGAACAACCAAATGTAATAGGCGCAATCAAACAGGCATGCATCACAAGTAATATGTCAAAGTCTCCAATATCAATAAGCGGTATGGTTGCACTCAATACAAGTGGATATGAAAGAGGCAACTAATGGACACAAGAGACAATGATCAAGATATATCATGTGAGAGGCATGAGCATATATGTCATCAACCCAAGAAAGCAAGTGATAGTGGAACATGGGTGATGCAACATAGCAAGCAATCATAGCGATCAAGTCAAGCAAGCTAGTAGTGCGAAGATGCAACATACTAGAAGGAATCATGGCAAGCATGTCATGTGTGCAAATAGTGGGCATGAGTAAATCACATGACATAGCACAAACATGAAAGCAAGATATGAGGACAATAGCATGAATGTCTTGGCGAGAGCCATATGTAAATAGCAATGGATCATCATGACTCTCCCAACACAACAAGCATCAATAGCATGGGGCACATGATAAACATGGCAAAAGCAACAAGGATCTCCACCAAGCATGCAAATACACATAGGAGTAGCGTAATGGTGAATCATGGGTATATGCAAGCAAAGGTCACAATGCATGGCAAAGGCATAGAAGCAAGCATAACATGCAAAGTGAACACGATAGAATGGGCATAAGGTAACAAGTGGCAAATAGCCCAAAGCCGTGTGAGAGCCAAGTAGAAGAGATCTGCGTAGTCCTTGCGCAAAAGGAATGGTGGGAATGAAAGTCCACGTGATCCCAAGTCATCGTTGCTCTCAAGAGCTCGTTTACGTCAACTCATGGGATTGAGATGTTGGCGAGTGTATGTGAGTACCTACACAAAACAAAGACAAAGAGAAAATTGTGTGTGCGTGGTAGATGTACATCATCCATCATGATGCATATGTGCGTGTGTTTGTTAGCACAAAATATCCAATGCTCAAATAAATGAGATCGTGATATAGAAACATGTCATCCATCATGATAGGTTTGTTATTATGTATGGCATAATGGAGACTCAAATTGTGTAATGCATCATGAGCACTATCTAGAGCATTGTTATTCATGGAATGCATATGGTGCAAGCAATTATGTGAATCATGCAAAGTATGGGATGAATTAAAATCTCCTAATGTGTATGAGGAAACTATGGGGTCTCCTCATGAGCATTAATCGAAACATCACATGGAGAATATTGACAACATCAAAACAATGCATATTTGGAACAATGTGATCATGGCATGGAATAGTAGATGAATTGCATAAATCATGTAAAGGAAGCATGGCAATATCATCACAAGAGAAGCAAAGGCCTATGACCATCATCTAAGTCATCTATGCCATAAGTGCAAATGGGATTTATTTTAATGGGGCATGCATAGTTACTATGTTGAGATTGAAATGAGGCAATATGGGAGATCTCACTCATAGCATATGACAAGTTCAATGGATTGTCAAACATGAAGTGACCAATAGAATTTTCACATGATATCCTATGGAGCATGGCATCACAACTAGGCAACTCAACATGCTCATCATCATATTCATCATAAATAGGTAAGTCAAGGCATGAAGAAGTTTCACTAGCATGAAGCATGGTAATAGGTGGGTCGACATCATGGGAGCAATCAATGTCAAGATTGTCCACTAGTGGGACAAGAGAAGTACCATCACCTATGTTACCTTTGGAAGGTCGCTCATGAGTTGTAGGTGAGGTGTTGAAGATCGTCTCGTTGTCATCTTCATCTTGATGGAACCATGTGGGGGGTGCATCATCATCCATCATGGCCATAAATCGTCTCCAATGTAGGGATGGACTCGTCGAGGATAGGCATGTCGTCATGTAGGAGACCTAGCACCGAAGAAGAAAACACACTAGGAGTAGAGGTTAAGTCGTTAGAAATCATAGTGGCCTCATGTGCGTGTCAACTACCTCACTCACTAAGTGTTGTGGCTCACTCACTCCCTCAAGGATGCTCTCACTTTCGTATGGTGGGTGGAGTCACTCAAATGGCGCTCAACCTCACATAGGATGTGTGGCATGCTCTCATGTGTGGGGCTAGTGGTGGTCACACTCATCCTCTCATAGGAAATGCTCTCGGTGTCACGTATGGTGTAGTCACTCATGTCACTCATGTGGTGGTGGCTCTCCTCACATGGCAATTGGGGCATCTCGACATATGTGGGTGCGGAGAGATGTAGGTGCAAATGTCTCCATCTTGTGATCGCGTAGCTTGACTCGGAGTATGAATCCAATGTGGGCGTCGTCTTCATGTTGTTGAAGAGGTTCGCTCGTCGCCGTGGTCGAAGGGATGGCCCTTGCTCGACCGTCTTGTCACCGTCTTGGTGTTGGAGGCCCATATGATGTGGCACCTCATAGCTCGTCTCCATGACGAAGGAGTTTCCATGCTCGGCCATCTTCCTTGAGGGCTTCGAAGATGGAAGTGTCGCCCTCGCTTCGTGGGTGGTGCGCCTTGGACTTGATGAAGTCGATGTAGGCGTACCCGTGGGAAGTAAGCGAAGATGTCGTGCGTCAAAAGCGAAGATGCCTTGAGAACACTTGGCGAAGATGCGAAGTGGTAGATGTAGCCGTAGCGCCGTCTTGGTGGTGGTCGTCTCGCGGTCTTCTCTTGTGCTTATGAAGCTTCGACTTGGCGTGTTGGGACTTGTGCATTTGCGCTTGTGGAGCATCTTCATGATGATGGTGTCGTTGTCGTGTTTGAGCTCGTAGAAGATGTCGTTCGTCGTAAATCGTGCACATGATGCTTGGAGGTGACTTGTCCTTCATGGCGATGTTGATCACGAATGTGATGGTGGTCGCCATGTAGATGTGGGCGAGGGCGATTTGCGCTTGCATCGCTTAGGCGCTCGAAGACTTGTGGCTTGAGCGTCGCCGCCTTGAAGATGACGAAGGGGAAGAAGACTTGATCAAGGCCGAATCTCCTCCATCCTTGCATCTTGCTCCTCTTTATGTGCGGCAAGCTTCTTGTCGAAGTAGTCCCTTCTCCTTGCTTGGAGTGATGAATGTCGATGGAGATGTTCTCGATCGCTCTCGCAATCTTGATTGTGTGCCTTGCACTTGTCGTTGTAGATCGAAGAGAGCGTTTTGGTGATGTAGTTGTTCACGCCATCGTTGTTGTCGAAGACCGGAGATGAAATGCCTTGCCTATCCATCACAAGACTCGAGCAAATATGAGTGGGAGAAAGAAGAACTTATACCAATGTACCTTGACCGATGTTGAAAATGAATCAAGTTCACTCAAATGCGGACAATGAAATAGCACTATTGGTACCAATCCTTGTCGGTTCTCACACCTACACAAGTAAAGCTTATGGAGGAGCTCGGTGAGGATAGTGGCACAAAATTTAATGCAAAATGTTAGCAAGAGTCAATAATGTTGAAAGAGATTCACAAATTATAAGTGAAACAAATGGACCAATAGCAAAGAATGGCTGCGGAAACACACACGGATAGATAAATGGGAATTCGTGCAACCAAGGAATGAGCACAAAATGTGGAATCCACGGAAGCTTCGTGTTGCACAACTCAAGAGGCAGCTAACACGATTGCTCAATAGGCGGATCGACACTTGTGCACAACCTATAAGATGCAAAATGGATAAACTTCTATCCCAAGTATGCTATGTATGTATGGTTCCCGGTGTTTCTCTCAAGATGATCCAAGATGATCGGATATGATAATTTTATATGCAATGTGGTATGATGCTATGGCACTTGCTTACAAGCTTCTTTGCTCTTTCTCTCTTTTGCTTAAAAGCTTTATTTCTCTTTTTTTTTTGTATGGCCACTTTGCACAATGCACAAACCAAGATAGCAATTGTGTGTATGCGGGAACAAACTTGTGACACAAGATGATATGATGATACCAAGATGATATGGTATGTATGCAATGGATAGTGTAGATCACTAATGTGCACAAATAACGTTGCGGCAATACTCAAATGGCTAGTCTCGATAGGCAAATAGCATAAAAGTAAGGCTAGGGTTAACAATGCAATAGCAAGGGAATATACAAAGGAGGGATACCACGATACCAATATGATATGGAGGTTACCGTCCTTGGCGGTGATGAGTGGCGGTGTTCTTGATGTAGATACCAAGATGATGGAGACTCGTCCTAAGTAGCGAAACACCTTAGGAAGCGGAAAAACCATGAACTCAAAATCTCAAATGACAAATGTCAAAATGGTGGTAGCGGGAATGCGGTGGTGGTTTGCACTTGGCAATGCGGAAGTGGAATGATGGGCTATACGTGTCGGAGTTGAAGTTGCCGTCCCTAAGTGGCGAAACACCTTAGGAGACACAAGCCACAACTCGAAAAAGCTCAATCAACTATTGGGTTAAGTTGGGTTGTCGGAAGTGTATGGTGGGCAAGGTTATGTGGAAGTGGTGGTGGTGGTTGATGAAGAAGCAATCGTCCTAAGTGGCGAAACACCTTAGGAGACTCGAATCACTACTCAAGCAACCACTAATGCTATGGGGAACAAAATTGGTTAGGTTCGAAAGTCGGTGGTGGTTATCACGGAGGATGTGGCGGAAGCCCTAGGCAAAGGTGCCAAAGTTCACAAAATTTGATGGAGTCAAATGGTGATGGTAGTATTTTTATGGGAAGGGGATGTCAATAGCTTCAAAGCGAGCTAAAAACGTCAAAATCGGACTCGGATGAATTAGTTATGGGCAAAGCGGTGAAACTCGGAAAGCTGAAACTGGGTAGGGCGGTAGTACCGCTCGGGAGGCAGTAGTACCGCTCGTGGCGATAATACCGCTTGGAGCAAGTGATAGTACCGCTCGTGTCGGGATTTTCGCAAAATCTGGCTCTGGGAGGCGGTAGTGCCGCTTGGAAGGCGGTAGTACCGCTTGGAGGTGCTAAGCGGTAGTACCGCTTGGAAGAAATGATAGTACCGCTCGTGCGGGATTTTCGCAAATCCGGGTGAGAAGCGCGATTTTAGGCGAAATGGATGATTTCAGGGTCAAAATTGGAGATTTCGTGCATGGAAAGTGGGGAAACTTGGGGAATGCTAGATCCACTTGAAACCAAGCAAATCCACGGATCAAAATCAACAAAACATCATCAAAACTAACAAATCACAAAATAATTTGGGGCTATTTTTGGTGGGGATTTTCGGATTTAGGGCGAAATCAACAAAATCAAGCTAGAAAAAGAGGGTAGGGGCTCCAAAAGCGTGATCAACCTAAGCTCTGATCCATAGATGATGTAGGCGGAACCCTCGTGGGCGATCTTTCACGTTGGAGCGGATCTCTGAGGGAATCACGAAGAACGGCGGAAGAACACGAGGAAATCACGGGGAGGAGCGAGGAAAACACTCAACCAACAAGGAATCGGTCACACAAATGCTAGATCAAAGAACACAAAGGGAGATACATGATTCAAGGTCGACAAAGGGCGATACAAGCGGTAGCCGTTCTTCTCCGTGAGGAGGTCTTGATGATGGTCTTCTCCATAAAGGGAGTCTTGAATCTAAGGTGGATCTTCTCCGAAGAGGGCCTCGGTCTCTCTCATGGAGTAGATCCGGTATGGATAATGACTCTATCTAATGAGCTAAATCAACGCTAACCCTAACTAGGAGGAGGTGGAGGTATATATAGTGCTAAGCCACGAAGGGGTAAGTGAGGCGAAGGGTACAGGCTCGGCCCAATACTGTAATGCCTGCAGACAGGCGGTAGTACGGTCCTTGGTGATAGTACCTCTTGAGGTAGCATAGCGGTAGTACCGCTATGATGGGCGGTAGTACCGCTCTGGAGCCGTTCGAACTCGAGTTTGTCGGACTTTGTGGAAGTGGAGTGGATGTAGGCGGTAGTGCAGCTTGTGATGATAAGCGGTAGTACCGCTGGGCACAGGCGGTGGTACCGCTTGCTCCCGGCTTCTTCTTCCTTCTCCTCTTCCATGCTTGGCCTTGGTCCTTGGATCCTCCATGGTGCGTCTCGGTTGTACTGAGTGTATGCAAGGTCCATGCATGAGGTAGTAGCCATGTCTCACATGTGGAAAGTGGCCAGTTCGAAGAGGTGAGTTCACCTTGTGCCCTATGGCGTATGGTCGGGTCTCGTCATATGTCCTCTTGGGGCTTGGAGAGTAGTTGGAGTGTACATGGGGATGAGCGTGGTATGCTCCGCATCATCATCATCTCTGAATCCTCCTCGAGGAGCTATCCGTAACCAGCGAGATATGCACTTCATCGAGATAGCATAGTCTGCTCGAGAAGACCTTGTTTTCACTCCGAATTTGCCATCACCGTGTCAAATGGCTGATGCACCAAGAAAAGCGATTGAATGTACTACCATTGTTGTGAATGTAATATGTAACGAAAAAAAGATGGCCTGATATAATTTACATATAAGATGGTGGCTAAGCAGGATGGCATTGCAAAATTACGCATATATGATGCTGGCTAAACAAGGTGGCGTTGCATAATTCACATAAGCGATGAATAACCTAAGCAGATGGCATTACGCACAAGGATGTCTAAACTAAGCGATTGACATATTTTATGTATAAAGTAAGCAATGCAAGACACCATATGCATGATATAACCAACATCAACATGCCAAGTTAGAGCGAATACCTCAGGGAGTAAATAGGAGTTATCTTCTCCTTCTAAATCCCCCTCAGAACAGATATCTTCCTCTCGATTACAATCCGAAATGCGTGGAGGGGGCTGCCTTTGCGCCTACCATGGGCGACGTCGCATGAAATTATATTGCCGCATAAGGCTCATCTCTTTTGCTCTACATGTTTAGTTCCATTATTTACAATAAGCTGTCATGCATAGGAATAAAACATAGTGAGATTATGTAAGGAGTGCATGCAGAAATCCAGAGTGATGGTAGCAACACGTGGATAGACCCAAAACCAATAATAGCAGGCAGATAATGCCTTGATTAATAAATCTGAGATAATGGCTTCTTTCTTGTTTGTTTCCCACAACATGAAACTCATAGTAGACACGGAGATTAACGGATAGTAGATAGATACTATTGATAGCGGCCCGATATGTACCCCACAACCATTTAAAAACTCAAGTTTGACAATTAGTTTGGAGCTGACTTAGAGTCTAATCGGTGAACAGGATGATAAAGTAGCATGTAATATTAGCGATGCATAACGTGGCGGAACCACGAAAGAGTGCGACCTCTCTTGCGGACCCATGTAGTCCTCGAGGTCATCTGCTCGGTTGATGATGGTAATGCAGTTTTCATGGCTGCGGTAGCGGGAATAAGATCTGGCGGCGAAAGGCGATCTGGAGGCGGATCCTGCTCTGCTGGACCCTTCTATTGTTGGAGCAGCTGAGCTGGGGTGAATGACAGCGCAGCAGGACGGGACAAACCACGCAAGGTTTTCTTTGACAACTATCTGTAAAGAAGTAATTCTGTAAGGGCTTGTTTGATTTGGAGGATTCCAACAATGCAGGGATAGGAAATAGACAGGAATAGGATAGGAATGCTGCGTGCAAAAGCAGAGAATTTAAAAACACATGATTTACGCCAATCTGGGTGTTTGATTCACAACAATTGGAAGATCACGGGATGCAAAGAAGCATGGTGAGATTAAGTCAAACCACAGGAAAATGTCACGGTTATAATGCTATTATGCTACTATCTCTTAGTCTTGTGCTTCATGAATAGTAATTTGAAAAGGAGGACAAGTGAAAATTAAAATTCCTCGTTTTTCTTTCAACGAGACACTAAAGGAACAAATCTGTGTGCTCGATGGACAATATATATAACATGTAGAGTAAAAAGAGATGCAACAAGTGTACAACCTCTTTGGCGAAGCCATGTCGATCTCAACGTGATTGGGTTGGCGGTGAGGATGCTCCGGCTGATTTCTTTGTCGGAGGAGGAAGAAGATCTTAGGCGTCGGAGATGGAGCCAGTCTGCTCGCTGTGATAGAGGTTTAAATCGTTGGAGCAGCTCCGGTGAGTTATCTGGCCTTGGCTGAAGCGGGACAAGAGACAACGAACAACGTTAACCTGAGTGGAATTCTAATAGCATCTCAATACATGACATAAAATACATAACCACAAAGTGCTAGATGTAAAATACATCAGCCGCTCATCTCTGAACTTAATTGTCGGCTGAACTTAAGCGCCGGCCTGAACCTAAGCTGTCCAAACTGAATTTTGTTGTCGGCTGAGCAGCACTAGCAAGGTGAGGCTACGTCGGTCGTGACTTTTCACCTCTGGTCGGTCGATTTTGCAGCCGTTGGATCTGAAATCAAGGGCATGTGGTTCATCTTCAACCTCCACCCCCACGAGCCACCAGCCACCACCGACCAAGCAGCCCCCCGCGCTTGCGACGGTCATTGCCCGCCCGCCCATAAAACCTCCCCACCGCCGGTCCGCCGCCGCCCGGCCATCCCTCTAGGCCCCCCATGCAGAGCTTTTCTCCGGCGATCCCCATACCGCCCGCCACCGTCGGCGACCGCCTTCCTAAACCTTAAGATAGATAGTGGGGTACCTCTCGTGAGCCCCCATCCCAGCTGCGTTGGTTCTTCCTTCACCCAGTGAGCCCACCCCTTGAAATCGGGACCCAAGCGTCGATTCGATCGACTAAAGTGTAGCCAAATCGGGCAGCGCCATAAGCAAAGCAAGCGAAACATGGCGCTAGCAAGCGAACCGAGCGAGGACCGAGCAAGAAGCGAGCAGCAGCGGCGAAGCTAAAGCAGCAGCAGCTCCTCGATGTGGGCGTCGCCGCCGAGGAAGCGGCGCCATGGAGAAGTGGCGGCGGCGCCGCCGTGGATGGAGCAGCGCCGTGTCGGCTCGGGACGGCGCCCGGTAGCACCGTTAGATTGAATCAAGAAGAAAATCACGGTGATTAGTGTACAACCTCTTTGGTGGCGCCCGATTAGGCGCAGCTTCATCGAGGAAGCGGTGATGATGATGCTCTTCGGTGGTGCGGTGAAGGCGGCGGTGTGGGAATGGAGGTGGCACGAAAGGCGAGGGCTGTCGGGACCCGATTCCAAGTCACATTGACCTGGCGGTAACACCTCATATCGCTGCGGCCTCCGCGCGGTATTCCCATGGGTGTCGCCTTACCATGGCCGGGACCGTTTGCGCCTTTTGGCTCACGTATATGATAGTGTCGCTAGCATCCACATGACGAAGAACCGGGCCGACATGGCTAGTCGTGAACCAGCGGCGCTAACCCATGAGGGACGAGCATACATGAATCACATCGAGCATGTCGGTCATCAACGTATGAATTCGGGCTGTAACCTTTGGGCTAACGAGGACTCCGGTAACCGGGCTGTAGCAGGCTAAGCGAGGACTCGGATATCACCGCGTGACATTTTCCGAAGAACAGACATAAGGCGAAGTGAAACACATGCCGGCGATCAAGTGTACAAAGCGGTAGTCTTTGGGCTAGCAGGACTCCGGTGAACCAGGCTGTAGCGGACTACTATTGCTTAGGAAGCACTGGACTACATTTCCCCATATGAGAGGTTGCCAAGGATAAACAACTAGATTGTCGGATCCCTCATACCAAGCATTTCAATCATACACACAACATGCACGATGTGAGTACATACAACATGGCATCACAACAAAACTCTACAACTCAAAGTATTTTATTTAAGAGGCTCAGAGAGCCATACATGCTATATCCATACAGATAGGGGTCACATGACCCAACACTCAAATCATACAAACTTACAAGCACATGCGGAAGCAAACGAGTCTGATCTGGACACTAAAAGAAAAGAAAGCTTGATGGAGCCCTTCTATCTCGGTGGCCCTTCACAAGCCTTGGATCACCACACAGGTGGTTAGTTCACTCGTCGATGTCAAGGTCTACATAAAACCCATCGGAGGCGGTGTTGTCGTCGAAAACATTAATTAAGCAAACATGAGTGCGGAGGTACTCAGCAAGTCTTCTAGCAGAATCCTACTATACATGCACATTCTCAAGAAGGTAGTGGAGTTATTGCAGCAAGCCAGCTTGACTCTTGGCTAAGCTATCCTCGTGACACCACTTGAAAAGCATTTATCGCTGCAGGTCCACTAATCACCATCACAATACTCCACGTGGATCCTCTCTCGTCAACCTCGAGAGGGCCATCCATGATACTCACACTATCTTGAGGCTTTTAGTAGTATCCGTTTACTTGTCTATGAAGCGTATAGATGACCAAGTAGTCCTTTACAGGGACAGCTGACTATTGAATAGTTTTATACCCTGCGGGGTGTACTTCTTCACTGCGCTCTCACCACTTATCGCGCTACCACGACATGTACTCGGCAACCTTCAGCGGAAGCCCAGCGAGGGTGTCGGCCCGACTGACAAAACACGAGTCCCTAGTCCGGTTATCGCCTATTCGGGTTCCATTCGCGGGAGTCGGCCGAGGTTTCCACTACTTGGCCCCGAGCGATATGTGCAGGGTTCCCGAGACACCAAGCAGGCGAATCGGTACAGACCCCGTGCCTACCGCAACACAGCCCACCCCTAAGGTCAGCGCTGCGTGCGCCCTGACATACTACAAACACGAAACTACTTTGCAACTCCGGACGGAGGACAAGAGTGGTTAATAAGTCGAGAGGGTCCATTGGTTTGGGCCCAATGCGTGGTAGTAGCTAAGTCTTAAATCACACACAGATCTGAGTTCTTAGGGGCGGCTTCAATGAAACAACCCACCATGTACTCCTACATGGCCTCTCATCGATACCTTTACCAAATCGTGTTCAACACTTTCACTCTCGAACCCGACACAACCTTTCACTCCGGTTCATCATCCCGATGAGCGGACTGACACAACTCTAAGCATAGCAAGCATAGCATGGTAGGAATCACAAACATGGCTCAATCAACTCCTACACATACTAGTGGGTTTCATCTGAATTCTTGTGGCAATGACGAGTCATGCAAAGGAAGTGGGTTCAACTACATAACACACAACAGTTTGAATTCGTTGTCTTAATCAGATAAACAAGAAGAAGCGAGAACATGGGTTTGTATCGGAATGATCAATGGGTTGCTTGCACGATGTAGTGGTAGTAGGATCACGCCCTTGAGCGGATATTCGGGGTTATCCTCGGGCAGAACCTATCACGAAAGACACACGAACATAAACAACACATGACAATATGCAACAATATGATGCATGCTATGACATGGCAATATGAATGTGTGTTGGCCTAATGCAAGCTAGAACAGAAAGGATGAACTCATTTGAATCAAAGATTCAAATGTTAGCTCATTAACATAGCCATAAAGGTGCATTATCTTATTCTGCTTAAACAGCAAGGTTAACTTGTTCTGTCATGCATGAAACCATTACCAATGGATAGATTGAATTTTTCTGATCAAAATTCATATATACAACTTTGCATTTGGAGTTCTGATTAATTTCTATGATTTTTGAAGTTTGCAACAATTTCGGAATTTCCTGAATACAAATAAATCCAGAAATTAATTATTGCATCAGCAGATCGTCGAGTGGCGTCGAGGGTCAGCAGGCGTCGGTCAACCTGACCGGTGGGTCCCTCTGTCGATAGCTAATTAGACTAACTAATTTTGATTAAACCTAAACTAGGTTAATTAGCGAGGCCCCACCTAGTCAACTATGTCGTGAGGTCAAACCTTGACGTTTAGCCTTGGCCCGAGGCTAGGCAGCTGGCGTGCTGAGCTTTGCCTGAGGCTCCATTGCTCTGTGCGGAGAGCAGCTACGGGCGGTGGTGCTCGCCCGCATCCAGCCGTGGTGATGGCTTGGCGGGGAGTGGCGGAGCATCGCCGGCGGCGAGTTTAGCGGAGGCGAAGCTCGGGCCAGCTCGTGCGTGTGGTTGCATTGGCCTGGCGGTGTGGCGCTAGCACCTACAGCCCCTCAGCGGCACGAGGAGTGTGGCAGGCACAAGCCCGTGACCAAATGGTCACGGGCAGCGCCCGGCGGCGTGGTTAAGCGGCGGCGTTCGGGCACAAGAGGCAGGCGTCTATGGTATTCTAAAGGCGAAACGAAACCACGGGGAGGTTGGCAGCTCACGGAGAAGCCACAAGGATGGTCGGCGTGCTCGGGAAGGCTCGGTGCGGTCGGAACTGCGGCGGCGTCTGGCGACCCGAGGTTGAAAACGGCGGCGGCGGGGATGATCACGAGGCTCCGGCGTCGTGCGGCAGCTGGTCGGCGTGGTCGGCGACGACGAACCGTCGACATGGTGAGAGAGGCGCGGGGGCGGCGTTGGATCGCGGCTGCGGCGGCGGCGGCAGTGATGTCTCGGCGGCGTCGGGGAGGCGAAGAGAAGCGAGAGGAAGGAAGGCGAGTGTCTGCGAGGTCGGGGGAGAGAGGTTCGTCCCCGTCGGCAGCTCGGCGAGGGGCGGCAAGCGGCGGGCAGCTGCGTGGCATGCATCTTGTGCTCACCGTCGGCGATTGCTTACTGCTGGCCAAGCCAAGCAGCTCATTGGGCGGTGGTTGAGGCTGGGCAGCGAGTGGGCTCTTGGGTGGTGCCGGGTAAGCCCTCTCTTTTATTTCTGTTTTTAATTATTTCTGTAGGTTTGTTGCATTTCTAAAAATACCTAGGCAACTCCCAAAATCACCAAACTGCACCTGGTCCTTAGTTGGAATAATTCCAGCATGGAACATTTTAGTTTGGGATTATTTGAGCATTTGAAATATTTTAAATAATTTAAATGCCCAAATTCAAATAGCTAAAGATTTAATCCAGTGACCTTAGAGTGACCTAGAAATTTGTGCATCACTTATGACAGTGGTTTAGGACCAAGGCAAAGGTGATGAACATTTTAAAAGGGCATTTCAGGTTCATTGAAAATATTTTAGTAAACCCTAGTTGGATTGAGGAGGGTTACGGGGTTTGTCTTCCCCATTTCAAATTTACGATGAAAGATAAACATGATGCAACACTCTAATGCATGGACTAACTAGGATGTGACAACTCACCCCACTCAAAAGAATCTCGTCCGAGATTTAGGATCCGTCGGGAAGAAGGTGGGATACTCAAGTGAAGGCGATCCTCCCTTTCCCAAGTTGCTTCTTGCTCGAGAATGGTTTGACCATTGAACCTTGAAACTTGATATTACGGCGTCGGGTGAATGCGCTCGGCTTGATCCGAGATCTGAGCGGGATATTCTCGATAGGTGAGGTTATCTTGGAGATCAAGCGTTTCGTGGTCCACTCACGGATAGGATCAAAAACAACGCTGAGTTGACAAGCGTGGAAGACATCATGGACTCGGAAAGATGTAGAGTAGTTCAATTGGTGAGCAACTTCTCCTTGTTTGGCAAGAATGCGAAAGGGTCCAATGTAACGAGCCAACTTGCCTTTGATACCGAATCGATGGGTTCCCTTCAAAGGAGTAACCGAAGGTAAGCCTTTCATAAACTTCATAATACATAGGCTTATGCTTGCGGTCATATTGGCTCTTTTGACGAGATTGGGCTGTTTTCAATTTCTCAGGAATAACGCGAACTTGCTCTTCTGCTTTCTCGATCATATACGGGCCAAAGAGTTGTCTCTCCCCGGTTTCTGACCAGTTAAGAGGCGTTCGACATTTTCGTCCATAGAGAACTTCGAAAGGAGCTTTGCCCAAGCTAGCTTGATAACTATTATTATAAGCGAAATCAGCGAATGGAAGGCATTTCTCCCAATTCATGCGAAAGAGATGTGAAGCTTCGAAGCATATCCTCCGAAGTTGATTGACTCGTTCTACTTGACCACTTGATTGAGGATGGAAGGCGGTGCTAAAGGAGAGCGAGTTCCCATAGCATTTTGGAAACTTTCCCAAAATCGAGAGGTGAAGAGACTTCCACGGTCTGAGTTAATCTCAATGGAACACCATGAAGAGACACTATTCAAGAGATGTACAAATCAGCTAGCTGGCTAGCGGTTATACTCTCACGAGCGGGTAGGAAGTGGGCTACTTTGGAAAGGCGATCGACAATGACGAAGATAGCATTATTCCCTCTCTTGGTCTGGGAAACCCGGTAATGAAATCCATACCGATTTTATCCCATTTCCATTCAGGAATAGCCAAAGGTTGAAGGGTGCGGCAGGTCGTTGATGCTCTGCTTTAACTTCGGCAGCCAGGCGTCGCAATTAGCAATGAATTGGCGATTTCTCTCTTCATCCTAGTCCACAAAACCTCTGGCGTGGGTCTTGATACATTTTAGTACTCTTGGGATGAATGGTGAGAGGGATTCATGAGCTTCCTTAAGGATCAATCGCCTCGGGTTGCGTACCTTGGGAACCACTAGGCGGTCTCAAAGAACACGACACCTTGTTCATCAATGGAGAAACAATCTGCGACTCCTTTCTTGATGTTTCTCTTGATCTGGAGATTCCGGATCTACTTTACGTGCCTTGATGATCTGATCCGTAAGGTAGGTTTACGCCACCGGGGTGGAAAGGAATCCTCTAGGAACAATGTGAAGGTTAAGCCTACGAAATTCCTCGTGGAGAAGGGGTTGACTTTGTTGTAACATCAGGTTGTTACAATAAGACTTACGACTTAGTGCATCAGCCATGACATTGGCTTTGCCTGGGGTGTAAGATATTCCTAAGTCGTAATCTGTAATCAACTCGACCTAACGTCTTTGCTGAGATTCAAATCCGGTTGGGTGAAGATGTATTTCAGACTTTGGTGATCGATGTAAATTTCATAGCGATTACCAAGAAGGTAATGTCGCCAGGTTTTGAGTGCATGGACCCTCTTTGCAAGCTCTAGATCGTGTGTGGGATAGTTATCCTCATGTGGGCCATGGCTAGCGAGAAGCGTAGGCAATCACATGACAATCTTGCATGAGTATGCAACCTAGTCCTTGTCGCGGCGTCATAATAGATAATAAAGTCCTTAGAAAAATCTGGTGGTACAAATGCGGGAGCGAGATGTCGAGCGTCTTTTCGGTTCCTAAAAGCTGAACTTCGCCTTTGTAGGGTCCCTCGAACTTTTATCTTTCTTGAGGAGTTCGGTTAGAGGCTTGCAACCTTGGAGAAATTCTCGTGAAGCGGCGGCAATAGCTCGCTAAACAGAAACTCGAACTTGCTTGACCGATTCGGGTGGAGTCGATCAGGGCGGCTTGAACTTCGCTCGGTATTGACAGCAATGCCCTTACGGAGATTACATGGCCCGGATAGGTCACTTACGGCAGCAAAATTCGCACTTAGATAATTTGGCATAAAGCGATGCTCTCAAAGTTTCATCAATACTAGCCTTAGATGTTGGCATGTTCTTCCTCATTCTTGGAGTAGATGAGTATATCATCGAGGTATACCACGCGAATTTATCCAAATACTCCATGAAGATCGAGTTCATTAACCGAGAAAAAGTGGCTGGAGCATTGGTTAACCGAAGGACATGACGGTGTACTCGTATTGGCCATGTCGAGTAACAAAGGTCGTTTTAGGAATGTCCCGTTCTTGATTTTGATTTGATGGTAGCCCAACCTCAAATCCATCTTGGAAAAGACTGAGGATCCAGCGAGCTGATCATATAGGTTGTTGATCACGGGGAGGCGGATGCTTGTTCTTGATAGTGACCAAATTGACGGTCGGTAATCTACAACCATCCGATCTGTTCCATCCTTCTTCTTGGCGAAGAGGCAGGGCAAGCCCATGGAGATGAACTAGGATGGATGAAACCCTTTTGCAAGGACTCATCGAGTTGTTTCTTAAGCTCGGCTAGTTCTAGGGTGCCATCTTATAAGGTCTTCTAGAGATTGGGAAGGTTCTGGAACAAGATCTATCACGAACTTCGACATCCTGTCGGTGGAACACTGGCAGTTCTTCTGAAGGCGTCCAGGAAAATCACGGACTACGGAATATCTTCAAAGATGCGGAAGGGGTTGGCATTTAAGGAGTAGAGTTGGCTTAGCCACTCGGGTTAAAACATTAAGCTGTCTTGCCGAAGGATGGGTGAGTTGAGCAGTTCTAGTAGAGCAATCAATCTTAGCGTAATGGGGTGACATCTAGTCCATACCCAAGATGATGTTTATGTCAGGGACTTGAGAGCTATTAGAGATGCAAGGAAGACTAATCTATCGACAAGGTTTCATTCCCATGACTTATTCTAGAGGTTTGCCATCTAGAACCGGAGTTTAATTTCCATGGAGGTGTGCATGTCACAAAATGTGGTGTTGTGCAATCGAGCATAGCTCTCGAAATAAATGAATGAGATGCTCCGGTATCAAAAAAACGATTGCGGATGGCAATTAACAAGGAGCATACGAGAGCGGCGTTGGGATCCTCATGGGTTTCCTCGGCTGAAGCGTAGTTGGCGTAGCCTGGCGATGGCGGCTGGTTTAGCGTGAAGCACCTTTCTGCTGGCTTACCATGGCCAGCAGACTTTCCGATCTAACGGGGTTGTTGCAGGGACACTCACGGATGTAGTGACCCGTCTCTCCACACTTAAAACAGGTTATCACATTGGGGCGTGGAGCAGCATTAGGGCGGGGTCACCATAGGCCTTGGCGCGCAAAGCTGCTGGTTGGGGCGGCGCCTCAAAGGATAGCCTCGAAGTGAATCTGGGTGGCGAGCGGTGCTTGGAATCGAGACCAGCCTTCGAGATCGAGCGGATGAAGAACCAAAGTCAGGGAGTGCTGCGTGAAGCTTCAAAGTCGGTGTCGGTTTAGCATGCGATAGCCTTGTTGACTAACCACGGAAGGAGGTGCACTCGTGCGAGCGAAGATCTGGCGAAGCTTCGGGGCTAAGTCCCTTGCGGAACCTTATGCGCTTCTTGGCGTCGGTAGAAACCTCTTGAGGAGCATAACGTGCTAGATTTGCAAACTTCATGTTGTATGCATCCACATGCAGTCTACCACAGGTGAAGTTGCAGAACTCTTCCCTCTTACGATCCATGAGACCTTCCGAATGTGATGCTCACGAAGCCGTCTTGAACTCAGCCCGGTAGTGATTTGGCCAACGGGCGCATAGCCTCGAAATTCTCCCACCAAAGGCTAGCGGGGCCTTGGTGTGGCGAGCAGCAAAGGTAACCTTATCAGCTTCAGCCACGTTGGCAAAGCGTAGCTTGTGGGTGATCTTTGCGAAGCCGATCATCCGCATCAAGAGGCTCAGCGGAATATTTGAACTTGGTGGATCTGACTTGACAAAATCATTGAGTGACACGAGGTCATTCCTTGGCTGGCGTCGGTATTCTGCTCAATCCGCTCCGACAAGTGATTGGTCTCACGCTTGTTGCGTTTGCCTCCATCATAACGTCGGCCAAAGAAGGCGGTTGAGGCAGATTACATTCCTAGCTGCGCTAGCTTCTCCTGCTCGGAGCGGCGGGGTTATTCTTGGTGTTGACCATCCTAGGAAACAAAAGAGCGGTTTAGACAAGGATGGCAAAATTTGGCAAGGAAGTGTGGAATGTAATGGATAACACGGAATGTAGAGATGTTCATCCATTATGACATGGTAATATAGAAACTGCCATATATATACCAGCGGTCATACACACCATTCATAGTTTAGTACAAGCCCGGCTAGAGTACAACTACGGTGAAAGGCGTTACATCTCATTGGAAGCATTCCGAACTCCTATACATTATTTTTCTACACTTAGGAATTGATACACACCAAGTCATATTCCACAGTCACAGGGATGGTGGAAATACAACTATTACAATAATAGAGATACTACTACTAACTCGAGACAGCTCCGTAGTAGTCCTCATAGAAGTCACCTCCATAGCACAGAAGCTCAACATGATTATCCAGGAAGCAGGCGGTCTGAGGAGCTTGTGGACCATAGGGGATAGGATGAGGTCTTGGACCAACAAGCGGTGGCTGCAGGGGACCACGGGGTGGGGTGATGCCTCCCACATCACGCCAATCCATCATGTCAGCGAGCAGATCTCACGGATCTGAGATCCCTCATATCCATACATCCGACTTGCACAGCCGGTGCAAACCGAGTCAAAGTGGCCCAATGATCGGCACGGGTGTTGAAAAGCTCCATTCTCAAGGCCGATTCTCTCGGTCCTTGTCCTCGAGCATCTCGGCGGTGAGTGCGGGTTAGTGAGTCCTCATTTGGAATCAGCATAGATGGCTGAAGATAACCTTGCGCCCACAGGGGCGAAGGCGGCATATCTTGAAATCGTTGTTCGAACCAGGCCGGTCTGACTCGCATGATGGTCATCATAGAGTATGCAGCATCTGCCAGCCATCTCAATAGTGACCCGAGTCCATAGGAGTGGTGAAGAGCTCGGTCGATCCGGGCTAAGAAAATATCACGATAGTGCGAGGTATTGGCTTTGATTAAAGTCTCGAATTGCTCTTGACGGTGTATTCGGGATACCAGCGGTAACCCGTCTCAATCATAACCGGACTAACATAGCGTATGACGGGCACATCGATGCACTGGTCGGACAAACCACTTAGTTTTGAGCACGATTGGCCATCTGGAAGCACAGACCACAATGCAAAGACATTAGAATTTCTAGGGAAAATCGGACTGACATAACATCTGTAAATGCTCAAGAATAGTTTGAGACATTCAAAATCAGATTGCAAAACCACTCAACAACATCATATCAAGATTCTGGTTCAGCGATAACATACTAAAAGTAGTAGAAACTGAGGCGAGGTTGTAACCAACAATCCTATAAGTTACTACGGATTAGTAACACGTGAAGCTGATAGAGAGAAGAGCCTAGTCCTATACCCATGTAGAATGAGAAGGCGATGACTTCGGATCGAGAGGGCATAAGGTAAAGGAGTAAAAAGAGCCTTCGTCCCTCCACAATCAATTCCCCTACAAATAACTAAAGCATTTCTAGACTCGACATCGACCAGTTTGGCTTAGCGAACCTACAGGCAGTCGGCTCTGATGCCAGCGCTATCAGGACCCGATTCAAGTCACATTGACCTGGCGGTAACACCTCCTTATCACTTTGCGGCCTCACGCACGGTATTCCCAGGTGTCGCCTTACCATGGCCCAGGACCGTTTAGCCTTTTGGCTCACGTATATGATAGTGTCGCTAGCATCCACATGACGAAGAACCGGGCCGACATGGCTAGTCGTGAACCCAGCGGCGCTAACCCATGGGGACGAGGCATACATGAATCACATTGAGCATGTCGGTCATCACGTATGAATCGGGCTATAGCCTTGCAGGCTATGAGGACTCCGGTAACGGGGCTGTAGCAGGCTAAGCGAGGACTCTGATATCACGCGTGACATTTCCCGAAGGACAGACATAAGGCGAAGTGAAACACATGCCCGGCAGTCAAGTGTCCAGCGGTAGTCTTTGAGCTAGCAGGACTCCGGTGAACCGGGCTGTGGCGGACCACTATCTCTTAGGAAGCTTTGGACTACATTTCCCCATATGAGAGGCTGCCAAGGATAAACAACTAGATTGTCGGATCCCTCATACCAAGCATTTCAATCATACACACAATATGCCCGATGTAGTACATACAACATGGCATCACAAAAAAACTCTACAACTCAAAGTACTTTATTTAAGAGGCTCAGGAGCCATATATATATATCCATACAGATAGGGTCACATGACCCAACACTCAAATCATACAAACTTACAAGCACATGCGGAAGCAAACTAGTGCAATACAGACACTAAAAAGAAAGAAAGCAGTGAAGCCCTTCTATCTATAGTGGCCCTTCACAAGCCTTGGATCACCACACAGGTGGCTAGTTCACTTTCGTCGGCGCCAAGGTCTACATAAAACCCATCGGGGCGGTGTTGTCGTGCGAAAACATTAATTAAGCAAACATGGGTATGTAGGTACTCGGCAAGTCTTACAAGCAGAATCCTACTATACATGCACATTCTCAAGAAGGTAGTGGAGTTATTGCAGCAAGCCAGCTTGACTCTTGGCTAAGCTATCCTCGTGACACCACTTGAAAAGCATTTATGCTTTGCAGTCCACTAATCACCATCACAATACTCCACCGTGGATCCTCTCTCGTCAACCTCTGAGAGGGCCATCCATGATACTCACACTATCTTGAGGCTTTTAGTAGTATCCGTTTACTTGTCTATAGGCTGTATAGGTGACCAAGTAGTCCTTTACATGGCAGGCTATCCGAATAGTTTTATACCACTGGGGTGTACTTCTTCTGCGCTCTCACCACTTATCGCGCTACGACATGTACTCGGCAACCTTCAAGCGGAAGCCCAGCGAGGGTGTCGGCCATGACTGACTAAACACAGTCCCTAGTCGGGTTTATCGCCTATTCGGGTTCCATCCATGAGAGTCCAGCCAAGAGTTTCCACTACGGCCCCGAGCGATGTGCGGGGTTCCCGAGACACCAAGCAGGCGAATCGGTACACAGACCCGTGCCTACCGCCACAGCCCACCCTAAGGTCGGCGCTGCATCATTGACATGCTACAAACACGAGAAACTACTTTGCAACTCCGGACGAGAGGACAAGAGTGGTTAATAAGTCGAGAAGGTCCCTGGTTTGGACCCAATGCGTGGTAGTAGCTAAGTCTTAAATCACACACAGATCTCAGTTCTTAGGGGCGGCTTCAATGAAACAACCCGCCATGTACTCCTACATGGCCTCTCATCGATACCTTTACCAAATCGTGTTCAACACTTTCACTCTCGAACCCGACACAACCTTTCCTCCGGTTCATCATCCCGATGAGCGGACGACACAACTCTAAGCATAGCAAGCATATCATAGTACGAATCACAAACATGGCTCAATCAACTCCTACACATACTAGTGGGTTTCATCTGAATTCTTGTGGCAATGACAGGTCATGCAAAGGAAGTGGGTTCAACTACATAACAACACAACAGTTTGAATTGCGTTGTCTTAATCACGATAAACAAGAGCAAAAGTGAGAACATGGGTTTGTATCGGAATGATCAATGGGTTGCTTGCACGATGTAGTGGTAGTAGGATACTTCCCTTGAGGCGGATATTGGGGTTATCCTCGGAGGAGAACCTATCACGAAAGACACGAACATAAACAACACATGACAATATGCAACAATATGATGCATGCTATGACATGGCAATATGAATGTTAGCTCACGAGAAAGGATGAACTCATTTGAATCGAAGATTCAAATGTTAGCTCATTAACATAGCCATAAGGTGCATTATCTTATTCTGCTTAAACAGCAAGGTTAACATTACATCATGCATGAAACATTACCAATGGATAGATTGAATTTTCTGATCTAAATTCATATATACAACTTTGCATTTGGAGATTCTGATTAATTTCTATGATTTTTTGAAGTTTGCAACAATTTACGGAATTTCACGAATACAAATAAATCCAGAAATTAATTATTGCATCAGCGATGCGTCGAGTGGCGTCGAGGGAGTCAGCAGGCGTCGAGGTCAACCTGACGATGGGTCCCTTTGTCGATAGCTAATTAGACTAACTAATTTTGATTAAACCTAAACTAGGTTAATTAGCGAGGCCCCACCTAGTCAACTATGTCGTGAGGTCAAACTGGCGGCGTTTAGCACTTGGCCGAGGCGGGGCGTGGCGGTGTGCTTTGCCCTGAGGCTCCATTTGCTATCGCGGAGAGCAGCTACGGGCGGTGGTGCTCGCCCGCATCGATCGTGGTGATGGCTTGGCGGGAGTGGCGAACATCGCCGGCGGCGATTTAAGCGGAGGCGAAGCTCGGGCCAGCTTCGTGCGCGTGGCTGCGATGGCCTAGGTGGTGTGGCGCTAGCACCTACAGCCCCTCTGGCGCGAGTGTAGTGAGCACAAGCCCGTGACCAAATAGTCACCGGGCAGCGCCCGGCGGCGTGGTCGGCGGCGGCGCGTTCGGGCACAAGAGGCAGCGGCGTCTATGGTATTCTGGGCAAAGCGAGAGAACGCGGGAGGTTGGCAGCTCACGAGAGAAGCTGAAGGATGGTCGGCGTGCTTGGGAAGGCTTGGTGCGGTCGAATGGCGGCAGCGATCTGGCGACCCGAGGTTGAAAACGGCAATGGCGGGGATGATCAGGGCTCCGGCGTCGTGCGGCAGCTGGTCGGCGTGGTCGGCGACGACAGGCACCGTCCGGACACGGTGTGAGAAGAGAGCGAGAGGCGGCGTTGGGCTGGCGGCGGCGGCAAGCGGCCGGCGGCGGTGGCGTCTCGGCGGCGTCGAGGAAGGCGAGATAGGGGAGCGGAGGGAAGGCGAGTGTCTGCGAGGTCGGGAGAGAGAGGATTCGTCCCGTCGGCAATTCGGACGAGGGGAAGCGGCGAAGCAGCGGGCAGCTACGCGTGCTTGCATCTTTGTGCTCACCGTCGAGCATGCTTGCTGCTGGCCAAGCCAAGCAGCTCATTGGAGCGGTGGCTGAAATTTGGGCGGCGGAGTGGAGCTGCTTGGGTGGCGCCAGATAAGCCTTTCTCTTTTATTTCTGTTTTTAATTATTTACGTAGGTTTGTTGCATTTGAAAATACCTAGGCAACTCCCAAAATCACCATCTGCTTTTGGTCCTTAGTTGGAATAATTCCAGCATGGAACATTTTAGTTTGGGATTATTTGACCATTTAAATATTTTAAATAATTTAAATGCCCAAATTCAAATAGCTAAAGATTTAATCCGTTGACCTTATAGTGACCTAGAAATTTGTGCATCACTTTTGACATTGGTTTAGGACCAAGGCAAGGTGATGAACATTTAAAAGGGCATTTCAGGTTCATTGAAAATATTTTTAGTAAACCCTAGTTGGATTACGAGGGGTTACGGGGGTTCTGTCTTCCCATTTCAAATTTACGATGAAAGATAAACATGATGCAACACTCTAATGCATGGACTAACTAGGATGTAGCCAGGAACATTGGGGCAGCTCCTTGGAGGTGGAGGGCAGGGGTGGCTGAACCGGCGGGGGCGATGAGATCGGCAGCGGATCCTCATCGATGCAGTGGATGAGGGCGTCGAGGTGTTGTTGTGGATGGCGTCGTGGGGAAGAAGCTCGGTGGGTGGCGAGACGGAGGCAGGGTGTGGGAGTTTGGTCGCGGGTTTTGTGACCTCGGTGTCTGAATGGGTGGGCGGATGGGATGGCGGTGGGGAACCATGGCTTAGAAAGCGCTTTTCGAAATGTGGGGTAAATTCTGAAAGTACCCCCACCGATTTGAAGCAGTTCTTTGGTTCGAGGATACCACGGGCATTTCACGTGTCGAGGATTTCCACGGGGAGGTGGGAGTTTTTGCGTGTTGTAATTTTGGAACAGCAAAGTAGCGGGTTGAGATGGAGGGAGTTGTCGAACTGCTTGAGACAAGATATATCTTAAATATTTAGGGCTAACAAAGCGGCGGGTTGAAATTTCGGACAAGCCTAATGTATCTTGTACCAAATCAATCGCTTTACAAATGTCATTCAAAACTTTGAATTCATGTTATGTTCAATTAAAATATTTACGCTACGTGTGTAATGCATGCAACCTACTACTCAAATGAGCGTTTTAGTGCATTCCAAGCGTATATACTACGCTTCAATATGAACTAAATTTGAATAAGATCTCTGAGTAATGATTGTTTGTGAAGTCAAAGCATTTGAATTAGTTTCTACATTTTAATAAGATCTACAATCATCATTATTGTCAAGTTAAACCATCGTTTGTGTATTATCTTCACAGCACACCACATGATCGATGTCGAGTTACATATGAACTATGTATACTATATGAAATCAAACTAGATTTTTGAATCCACTTTATTTTGATTTCAAATCACATTACATTTCTAGATCTAGCTAGATCTTCATAATCTAAACCATGTCTCATATGTATAATGTGTTTATCACATTATGTATGGTGCCCCTCGCCTACAAGTATTTAGATGTGAGTTGTAAACACCACACATTACCACAAATTCAAATAAAATGTGAGAATGTTCGATATATAGTATTGTTTAGATTGCTCGATATTTAGTTATGGCTGCAAGCGCATACACATTATCACAAATTCAAATAAAATGTGAGATTGTTTGATGTATAGTATGGTTTAGATTGTTCGGCATTAGTGTGGTAGTAGGATCGCCCTTAGAATGATATTAGTTATCCTCGAATGAACCTATCACGAAAGACACACGAACATAAACAACACATGACAATATGCAACAATATGATGCATGCTATGACATGGCAATATGAATGTGTGTTGGCCTAATGCAAGCTAGAACGAAAGGATGAACTCATTTGAATCAAAGATTCAAATGTTAGCTCATTAACATAGCCATAAGGTGCATTATCTTATTCTGCTTAAACAGCAAAGGTTAACTTGTTACTGTCATGCATGAAACCATTACCAATGGATAGATTGAATTTTCGATCAAAATTCATATATACAACTTTGCATTTGGAGTTCTGATTAATTTCTATGATTTTTGAAGTTTGCAACAATTTCGAATTTCTGAATACAAATAAATCCGAAATTAATTGCATGTTGATCGTCAGTGTCGAGGTCAGCAGGGGCGTCAGGTCAGCTTGACCGGTGGGTCCCTCTGTCATTAGCTAATTAGACTAACTAATTTTGATTAAACCTAAACTAGGTTAATTAGCGAGAGGCCCACCTAGTCAACTATGTCGTGAGGTCAAACACAGACGTTTAGCCGGCAAAGCGAGGCTAGGCCTGGCCGGCGTGCTGAGCCTGATATTGCTCAGGAGGCAGCTACGGGCAGGTGGTGCTGCGCGCATCCAGTAGTGGTGATGGCTTGGCCAGGGAGTGGCGGGAGCATGCCCGGCTGCGAGATTGGCGGAGGCGAGGCTCGGGAGCCAGCTCGTGCGTGTGGTTGCATTGGCCTGGCGGTGTGGCGCTAGCACCTACAGCCCCTACAGCGGCACGAGAGTGTGGCGGGCACAAGCCCGTGACCAAATAGTCCGGGAGCGCCTTGGCGTGGTTAAGCGGCGTTGAACTGAGGCAGGCGTCTATGGTATTCTAAGGCGAAAGCGAAACCACGGGGAGGTTCGGCGGCTCACGGAGAAGCCACAAGATGGTCGGCGTGCTCGGGAAGGCTCGGTGCTCGGAGCTGCGGCAGCGTCTGGCGGCCCGGTTGAAAACGGCGGCGGGGATGATCACGAGGGCTCCAGCGTCGTGCGGCAAGCTGGTCGGCGTGGTCAACGACGACACCGTCGACATGGTGAAGAAGCGCGGGGGCGCGTTGGATCGGCTGCAGCGGCGGCAGCAGTGATGTCTCGGGCGGCGTCGGGGAGGCGAAGAAAGGAGGAAGGCGAGTGTCTGCGAGTCGGGAGAGAGAGGTTCGTCCCGTCGGCACTCGGCGAGGGAAGCGGCAAGGCGGCGGGCAGCTGCGTGGCATGCATCTGTGCTCACCGTCGCGATTGCTTACTGCTGGCCAACCAACCTTTATTGGAGCAGTGGCTGAAATTTGGGCAGCGAATGAACTCTTTGGGTGGTGCGAATTAAGCCCTCTCTTTTATTTCTGTTTTTAATTATTTCTGTAGGTTTGTTGCATTTCTAAAATACCTAGGCAACTCCAAAAATCACCAAACGCACTGGTCCTTAGTTGGAATAATTCCAGCATGGAACATTTTAGTTTGGATTATTTGAGCATTTGAAATATTTTAAATAATTTAAATGCCCAAATTCAAATAACTAAAGATTTAATCCATTGACCTTAGAGTGACCTAGAAATTTGTGCATCACTTATAGCGAGTGGTTTTAGGACCAAGGCAAAGGTGATGAACATTTTAAAAGAACATTCAGGTTCATTGAAAATATTTTAGTAAACCCTAGTTGGATTGAGGAGGGTTACGGGGTTACATCTTCCCCATTTCAAATTTACGATGAAAGATAAACATGATGCAACACTCTAATGCATGGACTAACTAGGATGTGACAACTCACCCCTCAAAAGAATCTCGTCCGAGATTTAGGATCCGTCGGGAAGAAGGTGGGATACTCAAGTCGAAGGCGATCCTCCCTTTCCCAAGTTGCTTCTTACTCGAGAATGGTTTGACCATTGAACCTTGAAACTTGATATTACGGCGTCGGGTAGTGCGCTTGATCCGAGATCTGAGCGGGATATTCTCGATAGGTGAGGTTATCTTGGAGATCAAGCGTTTAAGTGGTCCACTCCGCGGATGGGATCCGAAAAAACCTGAGTTGACAAGCGTGGAAGACATCATGGACTCTGGAAAGATGTAGAGTAGTTCAATTGGTAACTTCTCCTTGTTTGGCAAGAATCGAAAGGGTCCAATGTAACGAGCCAACTTGCCTTTGATACCGAATCGATGGGTTCCCTTCAAAGGTAACCCGAAGGTAAGCCTTCTATAAACTTCATAATACATAGGCTTATGCTTGCGGTCATATTGGCTCTTTTGGCGATTGGGCTGTTTCAATTTCAGGAATCTTGCGAACTTGCTCTTACGCTTTCTCGATCATATCGGGCCAAGTTGTCTCTCCCGGTTCGACCCGATTAAGGCGTTCGACATTTTCGTCCATAGAGAACTTGAAGGAGCTTTGCCCAATAGCTTGATAACTATTATTATAAGCGAAATCAGCGAATGGAAGGCATTTCTCCCAATTCATGCGAAAAGAGATGAAGCTTCGAAGCATATCCTCCAAGTTGATTGACTCGTTCTACTTGACCACTTGATTGAGGATGGAAGGCGGTGCTAAAGGAGGCGAGTTCCCATAGCATTTGAAACTTTCCCAAAATCGAGAGGTGAAGACTTCCACGGTCGAGTTAATCTCAATGGAACACCATGAAGAGACACTATTCAAGAGATGTACAAATCAGCTAGGCGGCTAGCGGTTATACTCTGAGCGGGTAGGAAGTGGGCTACTTTGGAAAGGCGATCGACAATAGCGAAGATAGCATTATTCCCTCTCTTGGTCTGGGAAACCCGGTAATGAAATCCATACCGATTTTATCCCATTTCCATTCGGGAATAGCCAAAGGTTGAAGGGTGCGGTCGTTGATGCTCTGCTTTAACTTCGGCGACCAGGGCGTCGCAATTAGCAATGAATTGGCGATTTCTCTCTTCATCCTAGTCCACAAAACCTCTGGCGTGAGTCTTGATACATTTAGTACTCTTTGGGATGAATGGTGAGAGGATTCATGAGCTTCCTAAGGATCAATCGCCTCGGGTTGCGTACCTTGGGAACCACTAGGCGGTCTCCAAGAACCACGACACCTTGTTCATCAATGGAGAAACAATCTGCGACTCCTTTCTTGATGTTTCTCTTGATACGGGAAGATTCCGGATCTACTACATGCCTTGATGATCTGATCCGTGAGGTAGGTTTAGCCACGGGTGGAAAGGAATCCTCTAGGAACAATGTGAAGGTTAAGCCTACGAAATTCCTCGTGGAGAAGGGTTGACTTTGTTGTAACATCGAGGTTGTTACAATAAGACTTACGACTTAGTGCATCAGCCATGACATTGGCTTTGCACAGGGTGTAAGATATTCCTAAGTCGTAATGTAATCAACTCGACCTAACGTCTTTGCGAGATTCAAATCCGGTTGGGTGAAGATGTATTTCAGACTTTGGTGATCAGTGTAAATTTACATAGCGATTACCAAGAAGGTAATGTCGCCAGGTTTTGAGTGCATGGACCCGCTGCTGCAAGCTCTAGATGCGTGTGTTGGATAGTTATCCTCATGTGGGCATAGCGCGAAGCGTAGGCAATCACATGACAATCTTGCATGAGTATGCAACCTAGTCCTTGTCGCGTATAATAGATAATAAAGTCCTTAGAAAAATCTGGTGGTACAAATGCGGGAGCAGATGTGAGCGTCTTTTCGGTTCCTAAAAGCTGAACTTCGCCTTTGGGGGTCCACTTTCGAACTTTTATCTTTCTTGAGGAGTTGGTTAGAAACGCAACCTTGGAGAAATTCTCGACGAGCGGCGGCAATAGCTTCGCTAAGCAGAAACTCGAACTTGTGACCGATTCAGGTGGAGTCGATCAGGGCGGCTTGAACTTCGCTCGTATTGACACAATGCCCTTACGAGAGATTACATGGCGGATAGGTCGCCGGCAGCAAAATTCGCATAGATAATTTGGCATAAAGGCGATGCTCTCAAAGTTTCATCAATACTAGCCTTAGATGTTCGGCATTTCTTCCTCATTCTTGGAGTAGATGAGTATATCATCGAGGTATACCACGGCGAATTTATCCAAATACTCCATGAAGATCGAGTTCATTAACAAGAAAAAAGTGGCTGGAGCATTGGTTAACCCGAAGGACATGACGGTGTACTCGTATTGGCCATATCGAGTAACAAAGGTCGTTTTAGAATGTCCCGTTCTTGATTTTGATTTGATGGTAGCCCAACCTCAAATCCATCTTGGAAAAAGGCGAGGATCGGCGAGCTGATCATATAGGTTGTTGATCACAGGAGGCGGATGCTTGTTCTTGATAGTGACCAAATTGGCGAATGGTCGGTAATCTACAACCATCGATCTGTTCCATCCTTCTTCTTGGCGAAGAGGGAGGGCAAGCCCATGGAGATGAACTAGGATGGATGAAACCCTTTGCAAGGACTCATCGAGTTGTTTCTTAAGCTCGGCTAGTTCTAGGGGTGCCATCTTATAAGGTCTTCTAGAGATTGGGAAGGTTCACGGAACAAGATCTATCACGAACTCGACATCCACAATGGTGGAACACTGGCAGTTCTTCTGAAGGCGTCAGGAAAATCACGGACTCTGGAGGAATATCTTCAAGGTGCGGAAGGGGTTGGCATTTAAGGAGTAGAGTTGGCGGCTTAGCCACTCGGGTTAAAACATGCATCTTGCCGAAGGATGGGTGAGTTGAGCAGTTCTAGTAGAGCAATCAATCTTAGCGTAATGGGTGACATCTAGTCCATACCCAAGATGATGTTTATGTCCAGGGACTTGAGAGCTATTAGAGATGCAAGGAAGACTAATCTATCGACAAGATTTCATTCCCATGACTTATTCTAGAGGTTTGCCATCTAGAACCGAGGTTTAATTTCCATGGAGGTGTGCATGTCACAAAATGTGGTGTTGTGCAATCGAGCATAGCTCTAGAAATAAATGAATGAGATGCTCCGATATCAAAAAACGATTGCGGATGGCAATTAACAAGGAGCATAACGAGCGGCGTTGGGATCCTCATGGGTTTCCTCGGCTGAAACGTAGTTGGCGTGGCCCTGCGATGGCGGCTGGTTTAAGCGTGAAACACCTTTCTGCTGCCTGCCATGGCCAACAGACTCCGATCTAACGGGGTTGTTACAGGGACACTCACGGATGTAGTGACCGTCTCTCCACACTTAAACAGGTTATCACATTGGGGCGTGGAGCACATGGGGCGGGGTCACCATAGGCCTTAGGCGCTGCAAAGCTGCTGGTTGGGGCGGCGCCTCAAAGGATAGCCTCGAAGTGAATCTGGGTGGCGGGCGGTGCTTGGAATCGGACAGAAGCGCCGAGATCGAGCGGATGAAGAACCAAAGTCAAGTGCTTCGCGTGAAGCTTCAAAGTCGGTGTCGGTTTCATGCGATAGCCTTGTTGACTAACCACGGAAGGAGGTGCACTCGTGCGAGCGAAGATCTGGCGGCTTCGGGGCTAAGTCCCTTGCGGAACCTTATGCCTTCTTGGCGTCGGTAGAAACCTCTTGAGGAGCATAACGTGCTAGATTTGCAAACTTCATTGTATGCATCCACATGCAGTCTACCACAGGTGAAGTTGAGAACTCTTCCCTCTTACGATCCATGAGACCTTCGAATGTGATGCTCCACGAAAGCGTCTTGAACTCAGCCCGGTAGTGATTTGTGGCAACGGCGCATAGCCTCGAAATTCTCCACCAAAGGCTAGCGGGGCCTTGAGGTGGCGGCAAAGGTAACCTTATCAGCTTCAGCCGTTGGCAAAGCGTAGCTTGTGGGTGATCTTCGAAGCCGATCATCCGCATCAAAAGGCTCAGCGGAATATTTGAACTTGGTGGATACAACTTGACAAAATCATTGAGTGACAGGTCATTCCTTGGCTGGCGTGCGGTAATACGCTCAATCCGCTCCGACAAGTGATTGGTCTCGCTTGTTGCGTTACGCCTCCATCATAACGTCGGCCAAAGGCGGTTGAGGCAGATTTACATTCCTAGCTGCTAGCTTCTCCCTCGAACAGCGGGGTTATTCTGGTGTTGACCATCCTAGGAAACAAAACGGTTTAGACAAGGATGGCAAAATTTGGCAAGGAAGTGTGGAATGTAATGGATAACACGGAATGTAGAGATGTTCATCCGTATGACATGGTAATATAAAACTGCCATATATATACCAGCGGTCATACACACCATTCATAGTTTAGTACAAGCCCGGCTGAAACTTCTGGTGACGTTACATCTCATTGGAAGCATTCCGAACTCCTATACATTATTTTCTACACTTAGGAATTGATACACACCAAGTCATATTCCACAGTCCGCGGGATGGTGGAAATACAACTATTACAATAATAGAGATACTACTACTAACTCGAGACAGCTCCGTAGTCCTCATAGAAGTCACCTCCATAGCTTTGGAAGCTCAACATGATTATCCAGGAAGCGAGGCGGTCTGAGCTTGTGGACCATAGGGATAGGATGAGGTCTTGGACCAACAAGCGGTGGCTGCAGGGGACCACGGGGTGGGGTGATGCCTCCCATCATAAATCCATCATATGCATGAGCAGATCTCACAGAGATCTGATCCCTCATATCCATACATCCAACACACGGCCGGTGCAAACCCGAGTCAAAGTGGCCCAATGATCGGCACGGGTGTTGAAGCTCCATTCTCAAGGCCGATTCTCTCGGTCCTTGTCCTCGAAACATCTCGGATGAGTGCGGGTTAGTGAGTCCTCATTTGAATCAGCATAGATGGCTGAAGATAACCTTGCGCCCACAGGAATGGCGGCACTCAGTAATTGTTCCAGGCCGATCGACTCGCATGATGGTCATCATAAGTATGACATCTGCCTGACCATCTCAATAGTGACCGAGTCCATAGGAGTGGTGAAGAGCTCGGTCGATCCGGCTAAGAAGGAAATATCGATAGTGCGAGGTATTGGCTTTGATTAAAGTCTCGAATTGCTCTTGACGGTGTATTCGGGATATAGCGGTAACCGTCTCAATCATAACCGGACTAACATAGCCGTATGGCCAAGGCACATGTCGATCACAGTCGGACAAACCACTTAGTTTTGAGCACGATTGGCCATCTGGAGGCTTGACCACAATGCAAAGACATTAAATTTCTAGGGAAAATCGGACGACATAACATCTGTAAATGCTCAAGAATAGTTTGAGACATTCAAATCAGATTGCAAAACCACTCAACAACATCATATCAAGATTACGGTTCAGCGATAACATACTAAAGTAGTAGAAACTGGGCGAGGTTGTAACCAACAATCCTATAAGTTACTACGGATTAGTAACCGAAAACGATAGAGAGAGGCCTAGTCCTATACCCATGTAGAATGAAGAGCGATGCTCGGATCGGAGGGCATAAGGTAAAGGAGTAAAAAGAGCCTTCGTCCCTCCACAATCAATTCCCCTACAAATAACTAAAGCATTTCTAGACTCGACATCGACGACCCGTTTGGCTTAGCGAACCTACAGGCAGTCGGCTCTGATGCCAGCTTTATCGGACCCGATTCAAGTCACATTGACCTGGCGGTAACACCTCCTTATCACTTTGCGGACCTCACGCGGTATTCCCAATTATCGCCTTACCATGGCCCGGACCGTTTGCCTTTTGGCTCCGTATATGATAGTGTAGCTAGCATCCACATGAGAAGAACCGGGACGACATGGCTAATCGTGAACCCAGCGGCGCTAACCCATGGGGACGAGCATACATGAATCACATTGAGCATGTCGGTCATCACGTATGAATCAGGGCTATAACCTTTGGCTATGAGGACTCCGATAACAGGGCTGTAGCAGGCTAAGCGAGACTCTGATATCACGCGTGACATTTCCCGAAGGACGAGACATAAGGCAGTAAACACATGCAACGAGTCAAGTGTCAAGCGGTAGTCTTTGAGCTAGCAGGACTCCGGTGAACAAAATGTAGGACCACTATCTCTTAGGAAACCTTTGGACTACATTTCCCCATGAGAGGCTGCCAAGGATAAACAACTAGATTGTGGGATCCCTCATACCAAGCATTTCAATCATACACACAATATGCCCGATGTGAGTATACAACATGGCATCACAAAAACTCTACAACTCAAAGTACTTTATTTAAGAGCTCAGGAGCCATATATAACATATCCATACAGATAGGGGTCACATGACCCAACTCAAATCATACAAACTTACAAGCACATGCGGAAGCAAACTAGTCAATCTGAGACACTAAAAAGAAAAGAAAGCGATGAAGCCCTTCTATCTATAGTGGCCCTTCACAAGCCTTGGATCACCACAGGTGGCTAGTTCACTCGTCGGCGCCAGAGTCTACATAAAACCCATCGGGCGGTGTTGTCGTGCGAAAACATTAATTAAGCAAACATGGGTATGTAGGTACTCGGCAGTCTTACAGAATCCTACTATACATGCACATTCTCAAGAAGGTAGTGGAGTTATGCAGCAAGCGACTTGACTCTTGGCTAAGCTATCCTCATTGACACCACTTGAAAAGCATTTATGCGCTACAGTCCACTAATCACCATCACAATACTCCATGTGGATCCTCTCTCGTCAACCCTACAGAGAGGGCCATCCATGATACTCACACTATCTTGAGGCTTTTAGTAGTATCCGTTTACTTGTCTATGACTGTATAGGTGACCAAGTAGTCCTTTACAGATGGCTATCAAATAGTTTTATACCACAGCAGGGTACTTCTTCACGCTCTCACCACTTATAGCGCTCACGACATGTACTGGCAACCTTCAAGCGGAAGCCCAGCAGTGTCGGCCATGACTGACTAAACACGAGTCCCTAGTCGGGTTTATCGCCTATTCGGGTTCCATCCATGAGAGTCCACCAAGGTTTCCACTAACGGCCCCGAGCGATGTGCGGGGTTCCCGAGACACCAAGCAGGCGAATCGGTGCACAGACCGCGTGCCTACCGTAACCAGCCCACCCCTAAGGTCGGCGCTGCATCGGCGACATGCTACAAACACCGAAACTACTTTGCAACTCGGACGGAGGACAAGAGTGGTTAATAAGTCGAGAGGTCCAGGGTTTCGGACCCAATGCGTGGTAGTAGCTAAGTCTTAAATCACACAGATCTCAGTTCTTAGGGGCGGCTTCAATGAAACAACCGCCATGTACTCCTACATGGCCTCTCATCGATACCTTTACCAAATCGTGTTCAACACTTTCACTCTCGACCCGACACAACCTTTCCTCGGTTCATCATCCCGATGAGGCGGACACGACACAACTCTAAGCATAGCAAGCATATCATAGATACGAATCACAAACATGGCTCAATCAACTCCTACACATACTAGTGGGTTTCATCTGATTCTTTGTGGCAATGACGAGGTCATGCAAAGGAAGTGGGTTCAACTACGCAACACACAACAGTTTGAATTGTTGTCTTAATCACGATAAACAAGAGCAAAAGTGAGAACATGGGTTTGTATCGGAATGATCAATGGGTTGCTTGCACGATGTAGTGGTAGTAGGATACTTCCCTTGAGCGGATATTAGGGGTTATCCTCGGATAGAACCTATCACGAAAGACACAACATAAACAACACATGACAATATGCAACAATATGATGCATGCTATGACATGGCAATATGAATGTTAGCTCCGAAGGGATGAACTCATTTGAATCGAAGATTCAAATGTTAGCTCATTAACATAGCCATAAGGTGCATTATCTTATTCTGCTTAAGCAAGGTTAACTTGTTACATCATGCATGAAACATTACCAATGGATAGATTGAATTTTTGATCTAAATTCATATATACAACTTTGCATTTAGATTCTGATTAATTTCTATGATTTTTGAAGTTTGCAACAATTTCTGGAATTTCACGAATACAAATAAATCGAAATTAATTATTGCATCAGTCTTGTCGAGTGGCGTCGAGGGGTCAGAGGCGTCGAGGTCAACTGACGATGGGTCCCTTTGTCGGTAGCTAATTAGACTAACTAATTTTGATTAAACCTAAACTAGGTTAATTAGCGAGGCCCCACTAGTCAACTATGTCAGCAGTCCAGGCGGCGTTTAGCTTGGCCGAGGCAGGGCGTGGCGGTGTGCTTTGCCTGAGGCTCCATTTGCTATCACGGAGAGCAGCTACGGGCGGTGGTGCTCGCCCGCATGATCGTCGTGATGGCTTGGCGGGGAGTGGCGGACATCGCCGCGGCGATTTGCGGAGGCGAAGCTTCGGGCCAGCTTCGTGCAGCGTGGCTGCGTGGCCTAGGTGGTGTGGCGCTAGCACCTACAGCCTCTGGCCTTGCAGTGTGGCGGGCACAAGCCGTGACCAAATGATCCTCCGAACCAGGGGTTCAGCTCTGGAAGGATGGTCGGCGATGTAGGGAGGAGCTTGGTGCGGTCGGATAAGCGTGATCGTGACCGGAGGTTGAAACGGCGGCGGCTGGGGGATGCAGGGGAGCTCCGGCGTGAAGCGACTGGTCGGCGTGGTCGTGACAGCCAAACCGTCGGACCGCGGTGAGGAACCTTGAGAGACGGCGTTGGGCCTGGCAGTGACGGCGTCTCGAGCGGCGTCGAGAAGCGAGATAGAGCGAAGGGAAGAAGCGAGTGTCTGCGGTGGGGAGAGAGAGATTCGTCCCGTCGGCAATTCGGCGAGGAAAAGCAGCGAACAGCGGGCAGCTGCGTGCTTGCATATCTGTGCTCACCGTCGAGCGGCCCTTGCTGCTGGCCAAGCCAAGCAGCTCATTGGAGGCGGTGGCTGGGCTGGCCCGGAGTGAGCCTCTTTGGGTGGCGCCAGATAAGCCTTTCTCTTTATTTCTGTTTTTAATTATTTACGTAGGTTTGTTGCATTTGAAAAATACCTAGGCAACTCCCAAAAATCACCATCACTTTTGGTCCTTAGTTGGAATAATTCCAGCATGGAACATTTTAGTTTGGGATTATTTGACCATTTAAATATTTTAAATAATTTAAATGCCCAAATTCAAATAGCTAAAGATTTAATCCGGTGACCTTATAGTGACCTAGAAATTTGTGCATCACTTTTGACATTGGTTTAGGACCAAGGCAAGGTGATGAACATTTAAAGGCATTTAGGTTCATTGAAAATATTTTAGTAAACCCTAGTTGGATTCGAGGGGTTACGGGGGTTACATCTTCCCATTTCAAATTTACGATGAAGATAAACATGATGCAACACTCTAATGCATGGACTAACTAGGATGTGAGGGAACATTGGGGGCTCCTTGGAGGTGGAGGGCAGGAGTGTTGAACCGGCGGGGCGATGAGATCGACGGATCCTCATCGATGCAGTGGATGAGGGGCGTCGAGGTGTGATAGCGTCGTGGGGAAGAAGCTCATGGGTGGCGAGACGGAGCAGGGAGTGTGGGAGTTTGGTCGCGGGTTTGGCGGCCTCGGTGTCTGAATGGGTGGGCGGATGGGATGGCGATGGGAACCATGGCTTGAAAGCGCTTTTCGAAAATGTGGGGTAAGTTCTGAAAGTACCCCCCACCGATTTGAGCAGTTCTTTGGTTCGAGGATACCACGGGCATTTCACGTGTGAGGATTTCCACGAGGTGGGAGTTTTTGCGGCGTTGTAATTTTGGAACAGCAAAGCGCGGGTTGAGATGGAGGGAGTTGTCCGAACTGTGAGACAAGATATATCTTAAATATTTGGGCTAACAAAGCGGGTTGAAATTTCGGACAAGCCTAATGTGTCTGTACCAAATCAATCGCTTTACAAATGTCATTCAAAACTTTGAATTCATGTTATGTTCAATTAAAATATTTAAGCTACGTGTGTAATGCATGCAACCTACTACTCAAATGAGCGTTTTAGTGCATTCCAAGCGTATATACTACCGCTTCAATATGAACTAAATTTGAATAAGATCTCAGTAATGATTGTTGTGAAGTCAAAGCATTTGAATTAGTTTCTACATTTTAATAAGATCTACAATCATCATTATTGTCAAGTTAAACCATCGTTTGTGTATTATCTTCACAGCACACCACATGATCGATATCGAGTTACATATGAACTATGTATACTATATGAAATCAAACTAGATTTTTGAATCCACTTTATTTTGATTTCAAATCACATTACATTTCTAGATCTAGCTAGATCTTCATAATCTAAACCATGTCTCATATGTATAATGTGTTTATCACATTATGTATAGTGCCCTTCCCTCTACAAGTATTTAGATGTGAGTTGTAAACACCACATTACCACAAATTCAAATAAAATGTGAGAATGTTAGATATATAGTATTGTTTAGATTGCTCGATATTTAGTTATGGCTACAAGCTTTACATTATCACAAATTCAAATAAAATGTGAGATTGTTTGATGTATAGTATGGTTTAGATTGTTCGGCATTAGGCATGAGTTGCAACGCCATGCATTATCACATTATGGAATAACATGTGCCTGCGGTGTATCACGCTATATTCATGCATGCAATGTTTAAAACACTATGATCTCCTATTCAAATATATGAATCCTTTCATATCAAATTATGATATTTGTTAGTCTCTTACACCCACAGTCCTCTAACCTTTGTAGCTACCACTAACTTTCTCTCGTGCATGCACATGCCTCCTCGCCCTCCCCTCCCTCGGCATTCTATCCACGGGCACATTCATTTTTCCTTTAGGTGTTCTCCCAGAATCTCCACAACTCCTTTCCGACACACACGGATCGATAAACCTCTCCAGTGATGCCTGCCTCAGCCACACACAGCTTCAATCTCCTCCTTTATGTGTCCTTGCCTCGTGTCTCTCATGGTGGAGACACCGTGTAAACTCTCACCCCTCTTCATCGATCTCACAACGCACTCCTCCCCTATCCAGCTAGTAGTTGGGCCTCTTGCACCACCTCCTAGCTCCATTCTCTCATCTATCCGTCTCATTGGGCCTTATTTGCCTCTAACAAATGGGCGTACACCGGCCGATCTCTCGCTATACATATAGCCAGCTAGGTCCTTATAACGCTTTTACCCACACATCGATTGATCTACCTCATTAGTTGTGTCTCTCCTTCCTCCGACAAACAACAATTGATCTACCGATCTAGTTAGGTTTCTTACCAAACACATGGTTCCCCTTCATCATCCATGGATGCGTCATAGATCTATCACGCCTGAGGCACACAGGCACATCCCCTCTTATTGATAACATTGTAGTTCCACCCTCGGTTTGTCTAGTAGGCCTCTCCCAACATCTCAGAAGCAACTCCATCACCCATCCGGCCTCTACCCCTCTCCCTCCTCTCTCTCTCCTCTCTTACTCTCCCATCCCATATTTCCCGTCCTTTAGTTATGTATGGATGTCGACGATCTCCCTCATGACATAGTTGGGTCTCTCCTTCTCAACACATATCTGAGTCTTTCTACCTCTATAGTTAGGCCTCTGCTACCCTCCCCCCACCCTCCCCACACACATCCGATACATCAGCGCTCTAGTCAAGTCTCCACCACAAACTTGACATGTGCCCTCTAACATTCAGTGGGCCATTCCTTCCTATCTTTGACTTGCACACACAATTTCGATGGCTCTCTTCATCGATCGCACCCTCGTATTGATCCTCTCTTGACTCTATCGATAGCTATGACCCCTCCCTCTTCTCGTGGATTGCCGACCCTCTATGTATGATATGGATAGGCCTCCATTTCACAAACATTGCAAAAAAAAAATTGAGATGTCATTGACACATATTCCCAAAATAATTCACAAAATCAACCCCCACCCCCACCCCACCACAAATCAATAAACACTCACGAATGCGGTTTGTATCTCTACACGTAGGTGGGAAGCATGCCGAAGAAGAGGTGCATGCCTGGCGCCACGTACTCCGTCTCTTTCCCAACCACACCGCGGGTACGGTGGAGCTCATTTCTATCTGAAAAAGGCAGCCATGGTAATTTTAGCGTGTCTTTGGTTGTCCACTTGGTGGAGGGAGGATCGTCTACCACGGGTGAACAAACAAATTGCGACTTAGCGTTATGTTAAATTAAAAAGAGGCAAACCATGTGGGGCCTACCTTAGAGGCAGGCTCTATACACTGGAGTACTTTTGATGTGTCCGTCAACTCATGAGCGAGGAGAAGCTTGTGTATGCTCTCCCCATGCCCAGGCGCAGTGGCTCAGGATGAGGTGAAGCTTGCTCCTCCACATTATCTTGTGATGTTTCGCGGGGCGAGAGAAAAATTTACTACTCCTCGTTTACTCCTTGTCCCTACTACCTTGGTTATAGAGATTATATCATATTGTTTGGAATATATATGTCCTTAGTAGATTTCAATATGAACTACTAGTACATACTCAAACACGGATGTATATAGGCGTATTTTAGAGTGTACATTCACTCATTTTGCTCTCGTATGTAGTGCACTCTCCCTCGCCCCTCGACCCTGCACGTGGTGGGCGTGCAGCAATTCATTGGTCTCATATAGCGAGAACAATATATCTTGCACTACCATTATTGCTCGACTTCGAGAGGCGAAGAGCCAATCACAGGTTAATATTTTGGAGATGCCAAGCGCAAGGTTATAGGAAACAGTAGTAGGTGCGCGTCATTTATATGATAATTAGCGCGTCACATGTATGATAGTTCATATGGAGAAAAGGAAACGCTCCATATACATAGTCGGGATGGGCCAGCCTACACGGTTGCTTCTGGGGTTGCTCTCTTCACACTCTCGCACAAAGCAGTGTGGCCACATCTCTAACATCGGCGGATCACGTCCGGCAGGGAAGAGGTGGATGCTTAGTGAGATGGTGTCCTTGCCGGCAATGAAACCAACGTCGACGCGTCGATCGGGGGTCCCGTTGTCTCTCTCACAAAGCGGTGAGGTTGCCTTAGTCCCTTGCTCGCGCATGACGTGGGAAGTTGCGCCTCCGCCGCCCTCCTCAAGGTCGACTCGTCCCTCGGTACAACTCCCTACAGCCGGCACTGCTTTAGCTCAGCTGCCCACATCACTCCTGTGGATATTTCTCTACTTCTTTGCCCACATACACAATGCCTCTCTGGCTTCGTATTGTATTTGTGATGAGTTTATGTCTCATCAACTAGTCCTAATAATATTATTCTAATCACGCTTCTTCAATTTCTTTGCCACATGGATGCTCATCTCGATTTTGGTGAAACTACACAAAATGGTCCGATGGTCAAAAGGTTGCAAACTTCATTTATTAAGGCTTCGAGCGTTGCCGTAAATTGAAGCTGGTGGGGTTCACGGTTGAAGGGCTAGGGACTGCATGGATCGTTTATTTATTTATGCCTCTGTTCCAAAATAAGTGTCAACTTTAGTAGTAGTACAACTTTATACTAAGTTTGCACAAAATTGAGAACTTATTTTTGGAGCGGAGGGTACTATATTGCTATGATCATCAATCATTGAGATGCAATAGCATGCATAGTCTCCTTTGTATTTGATGAAATGTTGCAGCGCAAACATTGGACCTAAAGATACATGTAACTTGAGGAAGCTTCATAGCATTGTACAAATTTATCTCGATAAATTAGATGCGTACTAGTACTATACTAGTACTTCCTCGTTCCTAAATATAAGTCTTTGTAGAATTTCACCATTAACCACATGCGGATGTATATATATGCATTTTAAGTGTAGATTCATTCATTTTGTTCGTATGTAGTTCACCTAGTGGAATCTCTACAAAGACTATCTAATAATAACTAGCCCCCACTACTTGACATGACGATATGTGCAGGGTTCCCGAGACACCAAGCAGGCGAATCGGTTACACAGCCCATTGTGACCACCTAAAGTCAGACTGCGTCATTGACATCTACAAACACGAAACTACTTTGCAACTCCAGGACGGAGGACAAGAGTGGTTAATAAGTGAGAGGGTCCATTGGTTTGGACCCCAATCGTGGTAGTAGCTAAGTCTTAAATCACACACAGAGATCTCAGTTCTTGGGGCGGCTTCAATGAAACAACCCACCATGTACTCCTACATGGCTCTCTCGATACCTTTACCAAATCGTGTTCAACACTTTCACTCTCGAACCCGACACAACCTTTCCTCCAGTTCATCATCCGATGAGCGGACACGACACAACTCTAAGCATAGCAAGCATAGCATGGTAGGAATCACAAACATGGCTCAATCAACTCCTACACATACTAGTGGGTTTCATCTGATTCTTGTGGCAATGACGAGTCATGCAAAGGAAGTGGGTTCAACTACACAACACTGTGATTTGAATTCGTTGTCTTAATCACGATAAACAAAAGCGAAGCGAGAACATGGGTTTGTGTCGGAATGATCAATGGGTTGCTTGCACGATGTAGTGGTAGTAGGATCGCCCTTAGAATGATATTAGTTATCCTCGAATGAACCTATCACGAAAGACACACGAACATAAACAACACATGACAATATGCAACAATATGATGCATGCTATGACATGGCAATATGAATGTGTGTTGGCCTAATGCAAGCTAGAACGAAAGGATGAACTCATTTGAATCAAAGATTCAAATGTTAGCTCATTAACATAGCCATAAGGTGCATTATCTTATTCTGCTTAAACAGCAAAGGTTAACTTGTTACTGTCATGCATGAAACCATTACCAATGGATAGATTGAATTTTCGATCAAAATTCATATATACAACTTTGCATTTGGAGTTCTGATTAATTTCTATGATTTTTGAAGTTTGCAACAATTTCGAATTTCTGAATACAAATAAATCCGAAATTAATTGCATGTTGATCGTCAGTGTCGAGGTCAGCAGGGGCGTCAGGTCAGCTTGACCGGTGGGTCCCTCTGTCATTAGCTAATTAGACTAACTAATTTTGATTAAACCTAAACTAGGTTAATTAGCGAGAGGCCCACCTAGTCAACTATGTCGTGAGGTCAAACACAGACGTTTAGCCGGCAAAGCGAGGCTAGGCCTGGCCGGCGTGCTGAGCCTGATATTGCTCAGGAGGCAGCTACGGGCAGGTGGTGCTGCGCGCATCCAGTAGTGGTGATGGCTTGGCCAGGGAGTGGCGGGAGCATGCCCGGCTGCGAGATTGGCGGAGGCGAGGCTCGGGAGCCAGCTCGTGCGTGTGGTTGCATTGGCCTGGCGGTGTGGCGCTAGCACCTACAGCCCCTACAGCGGCACGAGAGTGTGGCGGGCACAAGCCCGTGACCAAATAGTCCGGGAGCGCCTTGGCGTGGTTAAGCGGCGTTGAACTGAGGCAGGCGTCTATGGTATTCTAAGGCGAAAGCGAAAGGGTAGGGACTCATCTAGTAATATTTAGGAGCAGAGGAGTACTATGTAAAGAGTTAGGTGTCTACGGTGATAGTGTGAGGTGGGCCATGTAATCACTGAGCCTGCGTGTTTTCACTGCTCTTGCACTCCTCCGCTGTAAGAATGGAGAAAATTGTAATCTACTACCTCCTTTACGCCGAAAGGTGGGACATCCGACAGTCCTACCACCTCGAGTAATAAAGACCAATGAGCCGTCAAATCACATAGACCCTAGCGATAAGTTGGACGGACAAAGCAACCATCACTCTTGCGCCGGTGAAGTCGCGTCGCTCTGCCGGGCATGAATGCGGCACCGATTCTTTGGGCGGCGCTGACCGTTTGAGGCGGGAAGCCTTGGCGATGGAGGGCTTTGGGTGGGCAGGCTGGTCGAGGCGGGCGTGGCAGCTGTCGCATGTCCCTACGGACACGCCCAGCGAGAGGATCACCGACTCTGCGGCTAAAATCATACACTACCACCATATCTCGTGGGAGTAGGTCGATCTGTCGCCTCTCTAACACACACATCTGTTAAACACACACGCACATTGGTCCCGTTGCACCTTCTAATGTGACTTATTACACCTAGGCGGAGGGGTAGTAAGTATCACGAGATCTGATGGCACATGACTTAAGTCGAATACAAGTGCCCAAAATTTGTGTGCATGTTATAATAAGATTCACTTAAAATAGTGCATTGGCGAACAGAGGATCAATTGGACGGTGTTCGAGCAATAGCGAGATGTGTGAGTAGTAAGATACACCTGGCGCTTTTAATTTTTCTTATTAATTTGTTTGTTTCACCCTCATTGGTGGGACCCAGCTACTATGTGGAGAGAGTAAGGTGACTAAGGCTGCATTATTTCTGCACCACAATGGATAGTCTTACCACCAAAGCCACATGACACGATTATGATTGAAATCTAATGATCCACACACACACACACACACACACACACACACACACAAAAACGGCATGCATCACACGAATGAGGAATGTATAAAGGTTATTTTCCTCTCGTTGAACATACAGGGAGGTTGTATAACTAGTTAGCCTTTGTTACGCTCATCAAACTTGAGGTCTCGGGTTTGATAACTACACTGAGCATAATTTTTGCGGAGGATTCTTTGTGGTCAAAATGTTTTCTAGGGTTTGCACTTCACACTCTCTCTCCGTATATATATACACGCTGGAGCCTCGGTACTGTAGTTGCTCTCTTCACACTCTCTCCCTCTCCCTGGAGCTGGATCCTCGGCGCTTGTAGTTGCTCTCTTCACCTCTCGCCCTCTCAGATCTAAACAAGACTTGTTGGCCTCTCTCCCCTCAATGCTGCTCAAAGAGCGGAGGATCAAATCCAGGGAAGGAAGGAGGCTTAACGTTGTCGCCGTCGGCGGGAGGAATCCTACCGGCGCTTGTTCACTTTCCACCCAGCGGTGGCGGGAGGCCTCCGACCCTTCTTCTTCGCCGCCGTCCGTCGCCACGAACCACGCCCAAGAACCTTAAGGTATATTTACTTACTCACATGCATTGCTCTAGCTGCATGTATACCATGAATCTGGGGCGTGGTTCAAAGAGGAAAGGAGTGGGGGAAAGTAGTGGGAAAAGTTGTATATAGCATGAATCTGGGGCGTGGTTCAAAGAGGAAATGAAGGGGAAAGTTGTATAGCATGAATCTAGGGGCGTGGTTCAAGAGGAAAGGAATGGGGGAAAGTAGTGGGGAAAGTTGTATCGCATAAATCTAGGATGTGGTTCAAAGAGGAAAGGAAGGGCGAAAGTACTAGTTCAAAAAGGAAAGGAAGGGACAAGGCTGTAGAGTTTGAGCGGGACTAGATTTCTTTTGGCGCTCACATAGGGAAAGGTGTCTAAGATAACAAAGCGGGACCAACACAAATATGCTCCTTGGTTGTTTGTTCTTTGTTACCTTGATGTGCATGACCACGACACATCAGTAGATGCACATGGTCTTTGAATTAAATCCCCTGTCGTGCAACTCATTAATTGTTGTTAATCCTAAAGGCCTGTTTGGTTAAACTCTCTAGTCCCTACCTTGGTTCAGGGACTAAACATGGACTAGAGGTTATTAAATGTCATGATAAAAGACCATATTACCCCTAATAATGAACTAATAGAAACAAGGTCACGATCCGTGGCAGGGGCATTTGAAGGGAAAAAAGTCCAAAAGGACTCCCTCGAGGGTCTTCTTTCTTTAGTCCCAAATGCCCACTTTTAGTCCCGAAAAGTCCCTCCTGTTTGGTTTAGATGCTGGTGACATGGAGATTTTTAATTCCCTACACCAAAATGTTCACTGCAAACAAACACCCTCTAATAATGCCCATTTGGAAAATTGATGCAATGCCATAGTTAAAAGCAAATTACATATTTAACAATTTTATTATTAATATAATCTCTATGTTAATATTAATCAATGCCCACTTTTTGAGAAATGCTATTGTCTTGCTTTCTTTCCCATTTAGATAAGGTCGATGCTTCTTTTTGTTAAGCTTCTGTGTCATCCACCGTTATTGACCACTAATTGTTTCCTTTGCACCTCTGTGTAAACATGACTTATCTACTTCACCTCGTTGCCATTGTGACCTTTTATTTGCAGACAAAACACTTTTGTTTAAAGAGTGTTTTGTGTCGATTCAACAAAATCTCACACCGACAACGATAACTTGATTAACTTGATCTTAGTGGAACTGCATGAGGAGATCTAACTTCCTATCCGTTAAAATGAATTTGGTTCAGATCTTCTTCTTGTGAGTTGTTTTAATTCCGCATCCTTGAAAATTCATTTACTAGCCTTCTTTCACATGATTCTACGCGTGTGCTTTCATATGTTGTACTGCTTATACGATAATGTTGCTTGATTTTAGTGAAGCGCACAAGCAGAGACAAGACTTCCAATATTTATGTGCCTTGTAATATCACATTGAGGTAAGATAAGTATGTTTCACAAGCTGCTGGCTATATTTTGCCACTTTCATCAGAAAATTAAGTTTAGTACTATACTTGTGCTCCCTAATTGACATACCAAATCTTACATTGAAGAAGCGAAGCTTGTCTGTTATTGAACCAAGTGGCCAGGAAGAACAAGCGGAAGAAAAACAAAAATCAACTCCCGTCTTTGTAATGAAACCTGGAACTATGATGACATAAGTAATGATATAGTTTGCATCTTAATTTATTGCTATGGCTGGAGCGAGCAATTGTTTTGCTTTTGATTTGATGCCATAAATAATTGTCTCTACTTGTGCAAACGAGGATCTTCTTTGAAGATACCATATATTTTAGTGGAACGCGCACAAGAAGATGTTGGAAACATTAAACTAATCAAGGAGTATATAGTAAGCATAGCCACTTAGTAGATAGTAGCGGATGGTTCGAGAAGTGCTTCATCTGTATGCTCTACACAATCAGCCTCGACAAAGGTTGGTACTAACCCGTTTCAATTTCACATCCGAGTTGAGCTTTGTCATCTCTATTGGTGTTGTGCTCTTTGAATCTTTGTCATGAAAAAGTGGTATTGTCCTTGAAGTGCTTCATCATGCTATTTTAAATATTTCCTTTCCTTTTTAGAAAGCAGGATGCTAGCATTTAGTAGTCCTCTTGTCTTTACTGTGAGGATCATCTTCTCGAAGAAATATGGAGTCGTGAAGTGACTAGTTCGATTATGCGGGATGAAGAAGCCTTGTCTATCTTCTCATCGGAAGGAGCAGTTGAAGGATGGTTACATTACTCCCCACAAGACCAAACTAACTTCAGCTCGGAAGGATGACAAATCTCCATTTTTTTGTTGTGATCTTGGAGTACAATGTTGTTCTAGGATTCTTTGGTGAGTTCCATTTTTCTAAAAGTGTGCTCTACATGGACCATGTATGTGCTGTTGAAGCTGTCAATTCATAGTACAGTTTGCTTTATACTAATCACTTTTTGTATTTGTGCAAACAGGGTGCTCGACTTGATTTCAAGGGAACTGCACAAAATGTTCATGAATACATCGAATCATTCATTTCCACCACAAGAAAGGAGGTGCCCATAAGTTCAAGGCGTTGCAACATATAAGGCGAAATCATACAAGCTACTGGCAATTTAGGTTGATTTTGGTGGGCGCACAAAAAAACAGCTGGTTTATTTACGAGTTGCCATGTCAATGTCGAATTGATGGCAAACCCTGCCCATTCCACAATCGTAGGCATTTGATATTTTGGAATGGGACAACCTTGTCAAATTTTGCTCATTGATTTTAGCAAGATATGCGTTTGATATTTTTGAATGGGGCGCCCTTTCTTGTCGACAGGCGATCAATTTTTCTTTATTCTTTAGTTGTGAAGTAAATATTGCCTCGACATGTGAGTCATTGAGATGCATAATCATCGATTGTTTTGAATGTTCTCTATGAATTGCCAGGGCCTGTGTGTTTGATTGCAATGTCTGAAGCGATAAAAAGCTGCTCAAACTCTTTGTACTCATACATTTCCTTTTACTTAGCACATTGTGAAAGTGCATACTTTTTGTATAAGATTGGTCAAAGTAGAGATACTTTATTGCGGACAAAACTTGTATCAGACTAGAAAGGACGGAGGAGTACATGTAAACTCTGCAAACATGGTGATCACCACAGGAATAATGCTAGTACGTATTGTTTTGCATGTTCATCAATGCCGATGATACTGAATTGAACTAATCGAAATAAATTCATTCATACGGTCGGTTCATATAAACATGCGGATTTCATTACATTTCATACATTCTTCAACTAAAGGGGTGTTTGTGGCTGCATGCATCTCCCGAATCTGAGGCGAGGTCATCCTCCTTTTGGAAAAAAAACTAAAAGGGGTGCCTTTGGAGGTATAATTAATTAACTGAAGCTACCCACGTGTCGCCTGAGCGAGCGAAGCTTGTGGCTTAGCTGCGAGTGCGATTCGTGCTGACATGTGGCTTTGGGCCCGTGTCGATCGCAATGCACACCGCGATTAAGTAAAGCAGCGTTCTTCTCAGCGCAGCTCTCCGACTCCACGTCGCCGCCAAAAGCTAACCGGCCGTCAATGGTCAACCCGCCTAGCTTGGCTTCAGCCGGAGGTAGCAGGCGATAGCCTTACTTGGACCGGCGGCGGCGACCTACCATGTTCTCTGTTCCTCGTTTTACGTGTGGCGCGGCCTCGTTGGCAGCGAGGCGGGGCCTCGGCGGGCCGTGATGCCTCGTCTCGTTGCCGGTGAGCGGCCCTCGGCAGGCGGTGAAATCCTCCCCACTTGCGCCGGTGGGGCCTCGG